>JABUQX010037712.1:7500-30000 GCA_015478945.1 Trachelipus rathkii
TGTCTCTATGGAACATAAATAGATTTTCCAGTTTAGGCTTTGTTAGTTTAGGTTGTTTATATATATATATATATATATATATATATATAGTATATATATATATATATATATATATATATATATATATATATATATATATATATATATATATATATATATATATATATATATATATATATATATATATATATATATATATATATATATATATATTAGTGATGCAGGTAACATCCGCATCCGCGGAGCATCCGCACATTATTAAAGATCCGCATCCGCATCCGCGCTTTGCCCTGCGGATGTTGCGCGGATGTTTATTGTCGAGATTTGATAAAGAATTTTATAATAAAAATACTTAAGATGAATCTGAAAAAGAAAATGAAAATGTAAATGAGTTGAAGGCAATTCAAAAACGGCTTGATATTCCATATCTTAATGTTATCAAAGACATTCCAACTCGCTGGAATAGTACACTTCATATGGAAATGGTATTGCTCAAAGAACCTCTTGCTTTGTAAGCCAGTTCGTATTCCAAAGTTAACATTCTTACTAATGTAGAAAATGACATCATATCACACTGCATTAAGCTATTGAAACCATTTGAAGAAATTACCAAAAAAAACAGCGCCTCTACAGCTTGTCTCCGATGTAATACCATTAATCTCAACGCTAAGAACCATCTTCAAATAAAAATGATGACGGTTTAAAAAGAATGAAAGATGTAATTAAACTAGAGCTAGAAAAACGCTTTGGTTCTATGGAAATTAATGACCTTCAAACTATTGCAACTTACTTAGATCCCGTAATAAAGGCAAGTTTTTTTAATAATATTAGAACAAGTTAAATTGTCACTTTGTTGTGTTGCAGTTGAAAACTTCAATCCGAAATAGTTTATTAATTCAGCCATCCATTTAAAAGAAAAACGAAATCTACAGTACTTCAACAAATAAATTGATAACAGATTCACTGGAAAAATTTTATACAGTCCAGCAGTGATGAAGAAACACAATCTTAATACAGAAAGATGTTGTGGAAACACTAAAAACTATCAAGAAAACGACCAGATGCCAATGATGATCATATCAGTTGCGTGTTAAACAAAAATGTTTTCCCAAGCTTATAAACTTGCACGGAAATACTTCATTGGTCCTCTCAACTAGTATTCATGAGATATTAGTAATGCTGGGTTAATATATGATGAAAAGAGAAACAGACTCTCAGCAGGAAAGGCAGAAAAATTGATGTTTCTCGCCAATAGTCTCCTATATTTGAATTTCAATAGTAGTGCAAAAAGTATATAATCCATGTAAAATCTCTTTTCATTAAGGTCGGAGGTTGGAGAAAGAGGTTGGTGGGCTGCATTTAAGTTGGGTCCCCGTCCCGCACCCTGGTAACACAATTATATTACAGATTGTATAATTCTCGATATATATATATGTTATATATATATATATATATATATATATATATATATATATATATATATATATATATATATATATATATATATCAAACATCCTATTCATGCATCCGCGGCAATAAATCAAATATCTGGTATGGTATTGGTATTGGTATTGGCCAACAATTCAGTTCTGGCACATCACTAATATATATATATATATATATATATATATATATATATATATATATATATATATATATATATATATATATATATATATTGCTTTGTAAAGGCATTTATAATGGGCAAATTAGGGGGCTCGGAGTTTGACGGGGAGCAGAGTGGGGGACGTTTTCCATACCCTGTAGGGGCGGAGGAACCCCGCGACACCCAAATACCAAAGGGGAAAATATTAGTCCCACCTGTCGTTCCCCTCGGGAGCGTCGGTGTCCCTCAGGGCTCCATACTTGGGCCACTATTCTTTAATATATATATATATATATATATATATATATATATATATATATATATATATATATATATATATATATATATATATATATATATATATATATCAAACCTATATTAACAAATCCCTATACTAGAAAGTCTATTTATATCCCATATAGATACCCTTACTATTTTTTTTTTGGCTAACGAGTACCGTTCAAAAGGTCAATAACTACACTTTCTCCATATATATATATATATATATATATATATATATATATATATATATATATATATATATATATATATATATATATATATATATATATATATATATATATATATATATATATATATTAGATTTGGACTAGAAATAATCTATACCGACCGAAGCACCAGATTTATGCGTGACGTCATAGGTCCCAAAACTGATATATACTACTAGAGGAATTGGGTCACTTGCCTAAATATCCCTTATGGGTAAAAAGTTACTTAACGCCCACACGGAACGGGAGCTCGAAATTAGTAAATGTACTGTACATCAAACTAAAGTATAAATAAAATGAAACATTTTTAGGGGCGAAATGAAAACTATTTAAAGCAATTAAAAAAAA
Source organism: Trachelipus rathkii (assembly GCA_015478945.1). Classification (NCBI taxonomy): domain Eukaryota; kingdom Metazoa; phylum Arthropoda; class Malacostraca; order Isopoda; family Trachelipodidae; genus Trachelipus; species Trachelipus rathkii. The sequence continues at coordinate 9,964 of JABUQX010037712.1, forward strand.
AATTTTTGTTGCTTATTTTTGGATCTAGTTTGTTGCGCGACATTCTTAATTGAATAAAATGTATTGAAAATAAGGTGTTAATCTGTTTAGAAAATGATATTTTATGGGCAACTAAACCTTTTTATATATTTTTAAAATTATTATTTATTTTTTTTTAAATAAAATAAAAGTAAGATATGTAACCTTGTTTCAAATATTGTTGTATTTTTTAGCAGATGTGTCCATAAGTAGTTTTAGAGTTAATAAACATTATTAAAGGGTATTGTAAAAGTATGTTTTAGGTAGTTTCTGCGATACATAAATATATATTCTATGGGCGAAATGAAGCTCCCTAGTGACCTGGACCTAACCCCTAACCCCAACTCATTTCACCCTTAGGCATAGGAAAAAAATCATTTCGCCCCTAGAACATCTCTTTATGTACGATAGAGGTTACCTGCGAAAATATTTTTTTGATCCGACCTCCCGTTCCGTGTGGCCGTTAAATAACGTTGCCCTCCCTGATGAAAGGTAACAAATCTTTCAACGAAAATGATGCTTCGAAATTAGATAGACAAGGATCACACTATTAAATATTGGTGAGTCATTCGTTTTCTTTGCTTAAAGTAATGTTAATCAAAATCACTTATATATATCTCTCTTATATTCTCGATACAGTACGCCACGAAACGGACCCGGGAGTAGTTATGTTACGTCCGGAGAGTGGTCGGCTTTTTCTCAAAAACTATTAGAGCTATAGGTTTCAAACTTGGTATATGTTCTATGTATGTATTAAGCTCGTTACACGCCAAATTTCAATTCTCTAGGATGTATATAGGGGGTACCTCCCCCCGAGAGCGAACGCAAAATATATCGCTACGCCCTTTTTGACCGCGTCCGAATGAACGAGTTCGGTTAGGCCTAATGGTTCCCATTCGAGCGTGATGACGTAATCTCGTCGTAGACGAGATTACGTAAACCAGCGTCCACCCGTAAGGGGGGACGCTTCCCCCTAAAAATTAAATTGATCGTAGAAGGCAGAAATTTGGATACGAAGAACGATTCTGAGTCGAAAACGATTCCTGTAAGGAATCGTTTTTTACTCACTCCGACTCCGGCTCCGGTTCCGATTCTGACTCCTTGTCGATATTAATATTCGATACCTCGATTTGAATAATCGATTCTCGAAGGGAATCGTTTATGAATCGAAAATCGATTCCTGACGGGAATCGATTTTTTAGGCTCCGGCTCCGGCTCCGGCTCCGGCTCCGGCTCCAGCTCCGGCTCCGGCTCCGGCTATATATATCTACATGGGTTAGAGTTATCATATCGGGTTAAAATTTGGAGGGGGGTTATATGGTGATGTAACCTCGTCATAGACGAGGTTACGTCCCCGTGGGTCTCCCGAGGGGGGACCCACCCCTTAAAAAAATCGAAATGTTCGTAGAAGGCTGAAATTTGGAGAGAGGATTCAGAGTGTAATTTCTAGAAAGAGTTGGTATCGGAATCTGAGGAGTTGGCATCGGCACTGGTGCTGGCTCCGGTGCGGTGCCGAGTTAATAAACATTTGTATAACAACAATGTTGGTGTCTTTATATATGTTATTGGGTCTGTAGATCTCGAAAATAATGGTTTCAGAACCATCAAGAAAAATAAAATAAATAAATAAATAAATAAATAAATAAAATTTCTTATTATTTTTGTTTATAACTTACAAATTTACGTTTTTACATACCCTAAAGCAGTAAATCAGCAAATCAAACTGCGCTCCTCAGCCCTTCCGTGATCTATTGATCTATTGATTCAAGTCATATTTTTAGTAAAATTGTCATGTTTTACATACCCTAAAACAGTAAATCAGTAAATCAAACAGCCCTCCCCACCCATCTCGTGATCTATTGATCTATTGATCTATTGATCTATTGATCTATTGATCTATTGATCTATTGATTCAAATATTTTTTAGTAAAATTGTCATGTTTTACATACCCTAAATCAGTAAATCAAACCACCATCCAATCACCCTCCTATCCATCCGTGATCTATTGATCTATTGATCTATTGATTCAAGTCATATTTTTAGTAAAATTGTCATGTTTTACATACCCTAAATCAGTAAATCAGTAAATCAAACCACCATCCTATCTATTGATCTATTGATCTATTGATCTATTGATTCAAGTCATATTTTTTAGTAAAATTGTAATGTTTTACATACCCTAAATCAGTAAATCAGTAAATCAAACCATCCACCCTACCCTCCATACCATCCCACCCTCCCATGATCTATCGATCTATTGATCTATTGATTAAACATAACCATAAAAACAAATTCTTTATACACTGATCAACGAATATATGCTAACGTAACAAAGTTTTCACATTAATAAAGCTTACTTAGCATCATCTGAACTATGAATATAATGCACAACGACAAACCTGACACACCTTAAACATGAATAAACTGTTAACGTTAACAAAGTTCCACACTTAACAACAGTAAAGTAACTAACATAGCATACGAAGACGTAACCTATTCACACTTTGTCAAGCATATCTCTAACATAACAATGTTAATTTATATTAACATGGTAATATTTAACAAAAATTTATCACAACATTGGTTAATTATCATACTGATCAACGAATATACTCTAACATAATAAAGTTTTCCACATCAATAAAGCTAACATAGCGTAACATGAACTAAGAAAATAATGTACAACGACAAACCTAACACAACTTACACACGAATAAACTGTTAACAGTAACAAAGTTCCACACTTAACACCAGTAAAGTAACTAACATTGCATGCAAAACGTAACCTATTCATACTTTTTTCAAGCATATCTCTAACATATTAACGTTAATCTTACATTGACACAGTAACATTTAACAAAAATGTATCATAACCTTGTCCGATTATCATACAGACCAACGAATAAATGCTAACGTAACAAAGTTTTTTACATTATCATAGTAATATTTAACAAAAATTTATCATAACCTTACCTAAATATCATAATCCCCAACAAATAATTGCAAACATAACAAAGTTTTATCCAAACATAACATAAAATAACAAAGTTTTATCCAAACATAACATAAAAATAAGTTCTTTGAATAAAATATCATAGTAAAGTGTAATAGTTTACCGAATTTAAAGCAGTAAATCTGTAAATCTGTAAATCAAGACACCCGTCCATGACCTTTTGATCTATTGATCTAATGATTCAGGTCACATATCAAGTATCATTTCGGATAAACATAGTACAAAAATAAGTTCTTTATATACTAACCAACGAATATATGCTAACGTAACATTGTTTTCACATTAATAAAGCTAACATAGCATTACCAAAACTAAGAATATAATGTACAATGGCAAAACCTAACACACCTTACGCACGAATAAACTACTAACATTAACAAAGTTCCATACTTAACAACAGTAAAGTACCTAACATAGCGTACAAAACGTAACCTATTCACACTTTTTCAAGCATATCTCTAACATATCAATGTTAATTTTACATTAACACTATTGATTTACGTCGCATTTCGAGTATCATTTCGGATAAACATAGCACAAAAATGAGTTCTTTATATACTAACCATCGAATATATGCTAACATAACAATGTTTTCACATTAATAAAGCTAACATAGCATCATATGAACTAAGAAAATAATGTACAACGACAAATCTAACACAACTTAAGCACGAATAAACTGTTAACATTAACAAAGTTCCACACTTAACACCAGTAAAGTAACTAACATTGCATACAAAACGTAACCTATTCATACTTTTTCCAAGCATATCTCTAACATATTAACGTTAATTTTACATTGACACAGTAATATTTAACAAAAATTTATCATAACCTTGTCTAATTATCATACAGACCAACGAATAACTGTAAACATAACAAAGTTTTATCCAAACATAACATAAAAATAAGTTCTTTGAATAAAATATCATAGTAAATTGTAATAGTTTACTGATTTTAAAGCAGTAAATCAGTAAATCAGTAAATCAAACCATCAACCCCTCCCCACCCCTCCCTCCATGACCTTTTGATCTATTGATCTATTGATTCATGTCACATTTCGAGTATCATTTCGGATAAACATAACACAAAAATAAGTTCTTTATATACTAACCATCGAATATATGCTAACGTAACAACGTTTTTACATTAATAAAGCTAACATAACATAACCTGAACTAAGAATATAATGTACAACGACAAACCTAACACACCATACGTACGAATAAACTACTAACATTAACAAACTTCCGCACTTAACAACAGTAAAGTACCTAACACTTCGTACAAAACGTAACCTATTCACACTTTTTCAAGCATATCTCTAACATATCAATGTTAATTTTACATTAACATCGTAATATTTAACAAAAATTTAGCATAAACCTGTCTAATCATCATACTGACAACGAATATAATGCTAACGTAACAAATTTTTTACATCAACTTCGTAATATTTAACAAAAATTCATCATAACCTAGTCTAAATATCATATCCCCAACGAATAATTGCAAACATAACAAAGTTTTAACCAAACATAACATAAAAATATTTTTTATCCTGACATAACATAAAAATAAGTTCTTTGAATAAAATATCACAGTAAAGCGTAATAGTTTACTGATTTTAAATCAGTAAATCAAACCACCCATCCCTGCAGTCCCCTACCCACCCACCCGTCTATGATCTATTGAACTATTGATTCAAGTCATATTTCGAGTATCATTTTGGATAAACATAACATAAAAATAAGTTCTTGGAATATGACTTACGAATATATGCTTACGTAACAAAGTTTTTAGCATCAATAAAGCTAATATATCATAACCTGAAATAAGAATATAATGTACAAATGCAAACCTAACATACCTAGCGTATGAATAATCCGCTAACATCCTGAAAATTCCCTACTTATCAAAGGTAAAGTAGCTAATAGGTCATACAATACTCGATATGTTCCCACTTTTCCCGCATATCAGCAACAGGTAAAGCCGTATTATCTAACAAAATCCCTTAACAAAGTGACCAATCTATCAAAGATACCAGCATCTTGAACTATGAATTGACACTATCTTTATCAAAGTGTCACTCGTTTCGAGTATAACATCATTTGAATTATGAATAAACGTAGATATTAGCAAAATTTTCGGGCAAACCTAACATTACTCAACAAAAACTTAACCTAGGCTCACGTTTCTAACACATCATCGTCAGTTAACTCAGTAATATCTTACAAAACTCATCATTTCTCTAACAAATCAGTGTTAATTTCACACAGTCATAGTAATATTTAACATAACGTACCTAACTTACGAATAAACAGTTTTCATTAACCAAGAGTATCTAAAGCAACACATCACCTCCCGAGAGAAAACCCAATGGGATGCGCCCCTTGAAAGGGTGTGAATCCTGAGATGGGGATCACCCCGAAGGGGTGTAAGCGGGCATTACCCCTCCGATCATTAGATCAATAGATCAAAAGGTCATGGAGGGGTGGGTAGGGAGGAGCGGTGAGGGGACGGGTGTCTTGATTTACAGATTTACTGATTTACTGCTTTAAATTCGGTAAACTATTACACTTTACTATGATATTTTATTCAAAGAACTTATTTTTATGTTATGTTTGGATAAAACTTTGTTATTTTTATGTTATGTTTGGATAAAACTTTGTTATGTTTGCAATTATTTGTTGGGGATTATGATATTTAGGTAAGGTTATGATAAATTTTTGTTAAATATTACTATGATAATGTAAAAAACTTTGTTACGTTAGCATATATTCGTTGGTCTGTATGATAATCGGACAAGGTTATGATACATTTTTGCTAAATGTTACTGTGTCAATGTAAGATTAACGTTAATATGTTAGAGATATGCTTGAAAAAAGTATGAATAGGTTACGTTTTGCATGCAATGTTAGTTACTTTACTGGTGTTAAATGTGGAACTTTGTTAATGTTAACAGTTTATTCATGTTTAAGGTGTGTTAGGTTTGTTGTCGTGGAATATATTCTTAGTTCAGATGATGCTATGTAAGCTTTATTAATGTGAAAACTTTGTTACGTTAGCATATATTCGTTGATCAGTATGATAATTAGACAAGGTTATGATAAATTTTTGTTAAATATTACCATGTTAATGTAAATTAACATTGATATGTTAGAGATATGCTTGACAAAGTGTGAATAGGTTACGTTTTTGTATGCTATGTTAGTTACTTTACTGTTGTTAAGTGTGGAACTTTGTTAACGTTAACAGTTTATTCATGTTTAAGGTGTGTCAGGTTTGTCGTTGTGCATTATATTCATAGTTCAGATGATGCTAAGTAAGCTTTATTAATGTGAAAACTTTGTTACGTTAGCATATATTCGTTGATCAGTGTATAAAGAATTTGTTTTTTATGTTATGTTTATCCAAAATGATACTCGAAATGTGACTTGAATCAATAGATCAATAGATCGATAGATCATGGGAGGGTGGGATGGTATGGAGGGTAGGGTGGATGGTTTGATTTACTGATTTACTGATTTAGGGTATGTAAAACATTACAATTTTACTAAAAAATATGACTTGAATCAATAGATCAATAGATCAATAGATCACGGATGGACAGGAGGGTGGTTGGATGGTGTGATTTACTGATTTAGGGTATGTAAAACATGACAATTTTACTAAAAATATGACTTGAATCAATAGATCAATAGATCAATAGATCAATAGATCACGGATGGATAGGAGGGTGATTGGATGGTGGTTTGATTTACTGATTTAGGGTATGTAAAACATGACAATTTTACTAAAAAAATATGACTTGAATCAATAGATCAATAGATCAATAGATCAATAGATCAATGGATCAATGGATCAATAGATCAATAGATCAATAGATCACGAGATGGGTGGGGAGGGCTGTTTGATTTACTGATTTACTGTTTTAGGGTATGTAAAACATGACAATTTTACTAAAAATATGACTTGAATCAATAGATCAATAGATCACAGAAGGGCTGAGGAGGGCAGTTTGATTTACTGATTTACTGCTTTAGGGTATGTAAAACATGACAATTTTAGTAAAAAATATGACTTGAATCAATAGATCACGGAAGGGCTGAGGAGGGCAGTTTGATTTACTGATTTACTGCTTTAGGGTATGTAAAAACGTAAATTTGTAAGTTATAAACAAAAAGAATAAGAAATTTTATTTATTTATTTTTTTTCTTGATGGTTCTGAAACCATTATTTTCGAGATCTACAGACCCAATAACATATATAAAGACACCAACATTGTTGTTATACGAATGTTTATTAACTCGGCACCGCACCGGAGCCAGCACCGGTGCCGATGCCAACTCCTCAGATTCCGATACCAACTCTTTCTAGAAATTACACTCTGAATCCTCTCTCCAAATTTCAGCCTTCTACGAACATTTCGATTTTTTAGGGGGGGGTTCCCCCTTCGGGGGACCCACGGGGACCTAACTTCGTCTATGACGAGGTTACATCACCATTCCCGTCAGGAATCGATTTTCGATTCATAAACGATTCCCTTCGAGAATCGATTATTCATATCGAGGTATCGATTATTAATATCGACACGGAGTCGGAATCGGAACCGGAGTCGGAGCCGGAGCCGGAGCCGGAGTCGGAGTGCGTAAAAAACGATTCCTTACAGGAATCGTTTTCGACTCAGGAATCGATTTCTCTGGAATCGATTCTCTTCGTATCCAAATTTCAGCCTTCTACGATCAATTTAATTTTTAGGGGGGACGTTGGGGTACGTAATCTCGTCTACGACGAGATTACGTCATCACGCTCGAATGGGAACCATTAGGCCTAACCGAACTCGTTCATTCGGACGTGTCAAAAGGGGCGTAGCGATATATTTTGCGTTCGCTCTCGGGGGGAGGTACCCCTATATACATCCTAGAGACTTGAAATTTGGCGTGTAACGAGCTTAATACATACATACATGGAACATATACCAAGTTTGAAACCTATAGCTCTAATAGTTTTTGAGAAAAAGCCGACCACTCTCCGGACGTAACATAACTACTCCCGGGTACAATTTCCCTGAGAATGTCTTGCTATCGACCATCATCCTATAAGTTGTACATCATAGTGAAGCACTCATCAATACCAGAGATGATGGCAAACCTGCATAACATCAGCTTCCTACATTAATATGGTTGTGGATTATTGTATGAATTTACTCTATTTGTGCAATGATTTGTTATTAAACTTATTTTTTATAGACAACTTTGTCTCTATCCTGAATCAAAATCATAAAGCGTTAAATGCAATTTTAAATATATATATATATATATATATATATATATATATATATATATATATATATATATATATATATATATATATATATATATATATATATATATATATATATGTATATATATATATATATATATATATATATATATATATATATATATATATATATATATATATATATATATATATATATATATATATATATATATATATATACATATATATATATATATATATATATATATATATATATATATATATATATATATATATATATATATATATATATATATATATATATATATATATTTATATATATATTATATATATATATATATATATATATATATATATATATATATATATATATATATATATATATATATATATATATTATATATATATATATATATATATATATTATATATATATATATATATATATATATATATATATATATATATATATATATATATATATATATATATATATATATATGCTAATATTATCGATTATTATTGAAGATAGTTTAATTTATTGTAAATATTAGCTTTGTTCGTTTTTGCATTTGTGCTAAAAAAATGCTTGTTGTTCAGTTTGTTTCACGTAAATCGTGCAAGCTCATCAAACGTAAGGGGAATGGCATACATGTCCACTGTTGCTATTTTATACAAAATTTTATTCTATATTACACAGAATTAGGGACATTTTTTACGTTTGGTGAGCCTTTTTTTACGATTTTGCGCTAAGGTTGACGAAAACGAACGCAAACTTGAGCATTTTTTTAGCACAAATGCAAAAACGAACACGGCTTAAATATCTATACTATTTTAAGTATGGAGCATAACTAGGGTGCCCAGATGCTCTGATTTTATCAGGATTTTCCTGGCTTTTTAGAAGATTGACCTGATTTAAAAAGAAAATAACTAATTTTGTCCTGAAATTAGAATTCCTGTCCTGATTTGTCCTGAACTTTTGTAAAATGTTAGGATAATCAAGATGAACGCTAAATGAAAGTATGTTTGAACTATTTGTTTTAGCTCAATCGGGTCATTTTCAGGCATATTCTCTTATGTATGTGTATGCCTGTACTTTGGGGAGTCGAGAGAGTAGTATAGGGTGCGAGATCGCGCTAAAACCGAAAACCGGAAATTGCAAGCGGATGTTGCAAATGTTGCAAAGCAGCATTTTGCAACAATCGTTTTTTTGACTTTGAGTCTTAAAATTATGAGTTTCTAAGATCAGTGAGTCCGTTTTCGGTGATTTCAGGCTTCTAAACCGACATGAAATCTAAGTCATGTCGGCAGCTGACTACACTAGGCAATGTCCATCACTTCGTTAGACTTTGACACTTGATGTGTCAAAATTAGGATTTTTAAGGTCGGTGAAACCGATTTTAATGTCTGGAAAACCGTTTTTCGAGTTTTTAACCTGAACTTTAAGGTTTAGCCCTCCAAAAAGGGGGTTTTAGGTTCCTAGAAGGTTTTAAATGATCGGTAAACCATTTCTGATGATCCCTATTGATTTATCGAGATTTTTTACCCCCAAATCGATATTTTAATCATCTTTCTACGATCTCTGGAAGGCTCAATACATTGAAAAACATAATCGGAAGAAAACATTTTGTGTCGGCTCACGAGGTTGGTTAACATAATATTAAATCAGCCAATAGCAATCAGGATTCTATGTCATGTTTTAACTTTTAATCACTGATACTGATCATTCTGGCATGTTTCCATTCTTCGTGTAAAGCTTGCTTAATACAGCAATGATGTACTGTTTTTTTGATTTTAAGTGTCAGTTTCAAAGTTAATTTGAAAAATGTCCGTCCAAGATCAGAGTGTGTTAAAGCCCCACTAGAGGTCCAGTTCTCGGACGGTAAAGTCAGCCAGGACGAGCTTCTACTTCCAGGATAGATAGTAACGGTGTAACAAAGTAATTGTAACTCGCTACCTTTTAGCTACCACAAAGAAACGGAATAACTAATGGAATTATTTTTTTCGAGTAAAGGAGTAACGAGTGACGAAGTTACTTTTTTTGAGTAACGATGCCCATCTCTATATATATATATATATATATATATATATATATATATATATATATATATATATATATATATATATATATATATAATATTTTATATATATATATATATATATATATATATATATATATATAAAAGAAGGATACTCTTCAAAGGACATTCTTTCAAATATGTTTATATCAATTTATGCTTTTTCAAAGTATGAATTTTAGGAAAAAGCTCCTTAAATAGCAACATTTGGAAACGAGATTCCGTAACCAGCATTGAGAAGCATTTAAAGTGCCAGTGCCGGTGTAGTGTCACTGTTTATATTTAAATTTTTAAATGAAAAAGGAAAAATATGGATTTAGGTAGTGCATGTAAAACTGAACTAATAAGAAATCATACAGTATATTATAGAATGAATTAAAATTAGTTTTCTTATCAATCCTTTCAATTAACATTATGTATAGTTGTATACAACTAGATCAAACGTGCACCAGAGACTATAAGAACGAAATAGGGAGTCCCTCAAAGTAGCATCGTAAGTCTTTTAATTTAAAATAATTTATGATGATCTCTTAATGGAATGACCTCCACTAATACAATATTTTGTTTTATGCAGTTGAATGTACACTTTTTGGGTCTCTGCTTAAACAATTAAGGAAGCTTTATATTCAGTAGTGAAATGATCAAAAACCCGTCGATTAAATTTTTTAATTAGCAAAATCAATAATGTCGTATTCAAAAGATGACTTCTAAATAATCCCCCTCATGTAACCATGCAAAACGAATTCAAATTACACAAATTAGTCTTTTATCATATTTTGATTAATAGTTAGCTTGAAATTTAAATGTTAAATATACTAAGGTAAAGCAGAGAATCAATTTGTACCCTTAAAATATATTGGAAATAAGAATTGTTGATAAAGATTGAGGAATTCCATTGCATCTTAATAAAGCTATTAAGTGGTCTAGAAAATATAGATTTAATTTTGGCTTTCTCCCAAACACACAATACACAATCGTTAGTCACTGACAAAACCAGGGAATTGGTCTGACTGACAAATTGAATTGACTAGAGACTAGGCAAAGAATTTATTGTTCATAATTGCAATGATTTACCATTTTAGAGGAAACTCCAATTAAATTCATGCCATAATTGTTCAGAAAGACTTTATTCTAAAACATAGTTTTTATTGATTGCCTTACTATATTTGGTCATCAGAAAATATTACAGCAAATTTGTTTCATTTATTCTGTGACTATTAACTTTCAAATTATTATATCTAGATCCTTTTCTTAATCTTTACATTTTTATTTTCTTAGAAAAGATAACTTATTTGGTGTTCACTCATAATATATACTTGTATGTGTAGTAGAATAGTGTTGTTGTACCAGTCAAATTAGTTGCACATGCCAATGCCTCATCGCACATTAAATTTATTAAAGTATTCAAGTAAAAAAAATAAAAGAAAAAGGTTTTGTAGAAAATTCTTAAATATATTACTTATATTTGGGCTCTGCTGAATTTGACCGTGTCTGAGTAACAGACTCAGACTAAGTACATTACTAATATATATATATATATATATATATATATATATATATATATATATATATATATATATAATATATATATATATATATATATAATATATATATATATATGAAGAGAGAGAGAGAGAGAGAGAGAGAGAGAGAGAGAGAGAGAGAGAGGGAGAGGCGGATAAATAAAACTTTAATAGGTTATAATATAAAAGACTACATTGAAATAATTGTTTTATTCTATTTTCATAAATTTATAAGATATTAAATATCTAAAGCACAAGACGCCGCTAGAACCTCCAAAGCCATTTCCTCTGGGAAACTAATAATTCTGGGCAAAAGTAATTAAAAAACCTTCTGGTAACGGGCAGTTTGGCAGAACAAATGCGTGAAAACTATCCTAAGTACTGTCGACCTGAAAATAATTAACAAAATTATAATAATTAATATTAGATAATAATTAGATAATAAATATTAAAAATGTAGTGGCATATCCGCCTAGATGAGCACGGGAAACAAATTAAATAAAAAGGTGTAGTGGATGGTATCGATAAATTTGTATTTGCTCAATTTATTTTTCAAAATTCAAATTTTATTATTTTGACATTATATATATATATATATAATAATAATATAAATATATATATAGGGTATGTAGTAGAATATATAATATATAATAATAATAATAATGATAATAATAATAACAATAACAATAATAATAATAATAATAATAACAGAGCTGGGCGCGGCTATAATTTTTCGAGGTCCGTCATCGGCTATTCGGCTTTGCCACCTAACTAGTGCGTCGTCGGCTATCCGACTGCATTTTTGAAAACCTCAGTGCGGCATTAACTATGCGGCTATTCGGCTATCCTACGGCGATACCGTTAAATTACAAAGTAAACTTTTGCGCGATAACGAAAGCATGCCTTTACATTTTAAACCTTTTATAAGATAGTAAAACAGATTTATTTAATTTTTTTATTAAATGTTAACTACATAAATAGTTAAATACTTTCATAGCTATAGGTCCTCTTCCTCCTCCATGTCCTCCTGGCTAATCACTTCCTGCAGGAGGTCCATATTTCCTTTGAGGAAAAGAAGGTCCTCAAACCTTTCCTCCTTCAAGGACGATCTCTTGGCCCTGAGGATGTCCCCACCCGCGCTGAAGCACCTCTCCACAGCTGCTGAACTAGGAATGGGGGTATTATATTTTATAAATAGATCTATCCATATCTCCCTATGCTGGTTGGGGAAACAGGAACAGCTCGGATCTTCTTGAGAGGGCACCCACTCCTCCATGGACTTTCGTATGACGATTTCCACATCCTGTTGCTGGCTTGCTCTGCGTACCAATACTCTAGAAAACAATTTACTGAATAGGAGTGCGTCTGAATTGTGGGGTTCTTTTTCTGTTGGCTGGCCAAGCTGACGCTGCTGCTGTTTCTCAGTGGGTTTGATGGAGTCCCCTATCTTCCGGGTAATCCTGTCCCCGATCTCCTCCACCATGTCAGGTGCAATGCTTTCTAGGGCCTTAAGGGTGAAGGAGGGGTGAAGGGCAGTGGCCATAAGGAGATCCCTATTCTGAAAGAGGTGGCCAAACCTCTTTTCATAGCCACTGAGGAGGGCCTGTACTAGTGGCCTTGCATACACAAGATGAATATTTTCACTCTTCTCCTCAAGGCTGGTCTTCATCAACCAAAGTTGGGGTAGGAGGGTGCCCATGTATGCCCTTTTCTCCCCCTGAAGCATATCAAGACACTGCGCCACAGGCTGCATGACCAATGTGTACTCGTTCATGACCTGAAAGAGTGAAAATTAATATATTGCTTAGTTACGTAAGCATAATTGATTATTAATAAAAATACGGGAGCACGAGAGCGAGGTATCTGTATGGAATAGGGCGAATAGATCAAGAGTGAGGGTTGTACAGATGGACAATCTGAGGGCGTTCTTGGCAGTTAGGAGATTGGATAAGATGAGGAACGAGTTTATCATGGAAGCGTGTCTTGCGGGTAAGGGAAAAGACTGCCAAATTTGATGAGGATTTTGTAAGATGGTTTGGACATGTGGAGAAGGTGGAGAACACCATATTGGTTAAGAAAGTGTATAAGAGCACATGTGAGAGTGTTTTGCCTGTCGGACGACCGGAAAAAAAGGTGGATATATTCAGTTAGAGATTGTTTACGAAGTAGCGATATGAGTGTTGGGCAAGCAAGAGCGATGGTACAGGTACAGAACAGGGATTAATGGAGGGGGTTTGGGTTTGTGAGGAGATTTATAATTTAATAAATTTATTAAATTATAAATAAAAATATTAAAAGAGCAATTGCTACTTTAAAAATACTTTATATTTACCTCGACGTCTACCTCTGTGAGAGGGGAACCTCCCTTGGGCTGCTTGATGAGGATGGTGTTTATGGCATCCATTTGGTTTTCGACCCTTAAAACCTCCAGAAGGACCATCACACTATCATATAGGGAGTTCCATCTGCAGAAATAAATATAACTTTATATAAAATATCAAAAACTTATAAAATGAACTTGTCTATAATTAATCGGCAACAATTTCTTACGCTAAATTTCTTTTTTTAATAGTAACTACTACTACCTTGTCACCACAGGAGTCTTCAGTTTTCTTTTGGCGACAATCTTGATCTGGTTGGCCACCACTGGGGCCCTGTTCTGAAGGTTCCACAGGGCCTGGATCTTAGCTATGGTCCTCCTCCACTGTGAGCCCCCCTTGCTCCAGCCCTGTATATCACTCACATCTGTTGTCGCCAACAGATTGAGTGTGTGAGCACTGAAACAATAAGATATTTAATTCAAGAAATTCAAAGATTATTAGTTAAATCTTAAATGACAAATCTTTATTTGTTAATACTTATTACTTAATAATATTATTAATATATATTAGTAGCATTTAGCACTAGTTTTCGCGAATTCTAAGTACCTGCAGCGGTGTTGAGGCGGCAGACTTGGGTTGTCACCCTCAGCCCTCAGGAGCTCCTGGAGATCCACAATCTCCAAGTCAGGATAATCAGGGTCCATAGGAAGGTTCTCCTGGTCCTGGTTGGACTCACCAAAGGCGTTGAAGGCTGCCACGTAGTTGGTGCCATTGTCCGTAGTGGTGGCCTTCACCTTACCGTGGATGCTAAACTCATGATGAATCTCTGTGATTAGTTTCCCCAGTAACTGGTGAGTTTGCCTTTCCTAAAGACAATAATTTTATTGTTTTAGTCTGTAAATTAAATAATATTTACACCTCATATGTTCTTATGGTTATGAGACTAAGGTATAAAATGACAAAATTTAACTTTTTAATTTTCTTACCTTCACCTCCCTGACCGCCAAAGTTGCATGGCACCTTTTGAGGTTGACCCTGTCAATCCAGTGGACTGTCATTCCCAAGAAGGACCTATTGTGGGCGGTCCAACTGTCGGCTGTAGTGGCCACCCACTTCTGGTGGAAGAGGTTGTTTATCAGTCGAGTCTTCCCCTTTTGCATCAGCTTTTCAATATCCCTGCTCAAAGTCCTCCTTGAGGTGGGATGAAACTCGGGATTAATGAGGTAAAACATCTCCTTCGTGTAAGGATCATCAGCTAAATCCAGTGGCATCATTGAATGAATGAACCACCTAATGATGAAAAAGTAATTAAGTTAATAAATCAATATATTTTAAATTTTTAATAAAAATATTTTTAAAACGTGAAGACGCTAAGTCGCTCATATACCTATTTAAAAAAAATTGAGTTCAATTAAAATAACTAATATTATGTTTCTGAATTTTTTCACCTGGTGTAACCTTGTCTTGCTCTCTGCTGGCTGAACTTTGACCTGAAGCTCTCATCCAGAGACATCTGACGCTTGCGAGACTCACTCTCCCTTGAACTGGAGCGACCGCGCTTGCTAAGCCCTTCAATGGCTGCAGAGAGGTGAGGGAGAAGGTCATTGTGCATCTGGTATATAAAAATAATACAAACTTTAATTACAAATTTTTTAATTTTCTTTGATAACATTTGTATAAAGTATCAAGACTTTATACAAGAGTGTTTAAATCTTGATAACTAATTAACTAGCAACACCAGTTAGTTGTTGTGATCTTATCTAAATTATTTAATTAATAATTATTTAAACTTACATGCTTGTAATGCTGCTTGAGGTGGGACCTTGTCTGGGTGCTGTAGGAAAGCCCCTTCTTCCCTTTGCAGGCAGGATGTTTACACTTGGCAACACCAGTGTGAATCTTCCTAAGAGACACCCCATCAACTTTCTCATCAGTCCTCAAAAATTTTTCAAAGATGAAGAAACTGAAATAAATAGAAGTTTTTAATTTTTTTGAATTTGACTATTGTAATTTCATATTTAAATGTTCAATCATGAAAAAATTCAAAAAAAGTTAATTTACTAGATTTTATTTAAAGATTTAATTTGGTTACTTTATAGTCTTTACTCTTTACTATGCTCTTTAGTCTTTAGTCTTTAGTCTTTACTATAGCATGGAGGCGAGTTTCTTACCTCTCAAGAGTGAGCAAATAGCTTTTCAACTCTTTGACGGCATCCTCGTTGCCCTCTTGGCCTTGGTTTCCAGGATCCCTCGTCTCCTCACAATCAAGGGTTACAGTGACAGGATCAGTAAGAGATCTTTGGCTGTCCATGTCACAGCTCTCATTTAAAATGGGAGAGCTGCTCCTTAAGCTACTACTGGCAGCGGCTGAACTGTCTCCGAGAAAACACTCGGTCCTAAGTCACACTTATCCATGTAATTTAATTATTTTAATAATTTTAAATCTTACATATTCGACTTGTAGGCAAATAATTCTAAGCCAATACACTATAATCCTTCATACATCCCTCTCATAGATATTATACTATATATATATATATATATATATAATATATATATATATATATATATTATATAATAAATATATATATAGTATATATCTATATATATATATATATATATATATAATATATAATATATATATATATATATTTATATATATATATTATATATATAGTATATATATATATATATATATATATATATATATATATCATATGATATATATAATATAATATATATAGTATATTAATATATATATATATATATATTATATATTTATATATATATTATTAATTTGTTATATATATAAATTTTACTAGTAATTAATTCTTAGTACAGTAATACTAAATCAGTTAAATTAGTAATTATAATATATTATTACTTATTCTTAATAACATAATAATAATAATAACCAATAATTAAAAAATAATAACATTGACAAGAACATCCAAAGGAAATTTTGAATAAACTGCGTGTTTCAAACAGATGGCACTTTTTTCTTCTTTTAGCTTTTTGCACATCTTATTCCGTATTAGTCATAGATTACTAAGACTGAAATATTATTACACAATCACTTATCACTACATGCCACGGCCTTTTTCATACCAATATCAAAACCCCGTTTTCGAGAGTGATTGTCATCCCAAGGGAAGAACGGAGTTAGGGGTTTACTTATTTAATTGTAAATTCATGCTCGAACAGATAGCCGGGGATTGGGACAGGACGATCGTGGTGGCTGGTATGTCTGACTTTATATAAAATAAATTATGCGTAGGCGTACTTATCGAGTCTTGATGTATTGGTATTGTATTCGAGTGAGTGTTGGCCGCGAGACATGAAGCGAGTGCCTGGTAGAATGACCCACGTAAATATGCGATTGGCGAGTAATCGCCCCTGTCTCTTAATGACTATATATATATATCTATTGCTATATATAAATAATATAATTGTTTATATACATATATCATTAATATATATTTTACTTCTATATATATTATTTACTAATTATTTATATAACTTATTTATACTTAATATAATTTTCTTATTTATTATTAATTATAATTAATTATATTAATATTTATTTTTTATAATTCATATGGTTTCAGCCTCTACAGAGCTAACAAATCCATATATACTACAATAGCGACACAGGGAAAAGTTAATACATTGTTTGGGAATCTCCATGGTTATAAATTTATTTTTATTATTGAAAATGTTAAAAATTTGTTAATTTTTATAGAAATATTAGATAATTTGCGAATTTAGCCATAATTTTATAAATTAATAGGATAGCTAGCAGGCAAAATGAACTAGGCATTTTTGGAATACCTTCCTGGTATTTTTTTTTTTTTTTTTTGTATGAGGAGGGAGATATTATAAACCCACGGGTACAAGACCGCGGCCTAAAAGAGGAGAAGATCTGTGTATAGGAGTCCTGGGGGTCGTCTCGCTCCTTATACTCTTTTTAATGCCTGGGTTCGGGCGTAGGACTTTTCATCCCAATCCCCCTCCGAGGGGAGGGTACTCACGGATACTTCCCAACGCTCTTTATGGTATTTGGGTTGTGCGGGGTTCTCCGTCCCCAAAAACAAAGATACGGGGGTTGGAAAACGATCCCCCTTCACCCGGCTCGTCCATAAAAAATTGACATTTTTTTTTTTTTTACATTTCTCCTAAACAAAATTATTATGAATTACCAAAATGTATTCTTGTCTGAGCTATCTGTAGTTTATTTTAGAATATGCTTGCTACTTGTAGATGCTGGCCATATATATCACCTATATATATTATATAAATATAATATATACTTGTATATATTATATTATATTTATTTATATATATATATCTATTATTATATATATAAATAATACTTTGGCCTGCTTTAATCAGTAAGTTTAAATTTTTTCTTTTTAATATCACAGTACTGAAACTCATTTCATACTTACTAGAAAATCCATTGTATTTTCATTTATTTAGTGTTTTATATCATCTCTAATTTTGGAAGATCCAATGCTTCTTCTTTCTTGATATGAATACTTGATCTGAGACGGTTAGGTTTCTGATATACTCAGTTTTCTGCTATTCTGAATCAACAGGATAGGTCGTTATTGGTTTTCATACATCCATTAAAATTGATTGTGTTGAAAAAGGAGAAATTATTTCTGAAAGTGTAATTAATAAACAGTTTCTAAAATGCTTGTTCATTTCTATTCAGTTTTATTTCCAAAAGTCATTTGCAGTCACTAAGAAAGAAAGAAAAATAATCTGTCCCTAAGCCCATCGCGAGCTCATTCAATAGTGAATGTTGGAATGAAGAGATGATGTAAACGGTAAAAAGTAACAAAGATGCGTGGTTGAATGTACTAATAGACAATGATGAGAATTCGAAGGAAAGGTGGATCGAAGATCACCATAGTACATATACAATACCTGGAGAAAAAAATGGACTGTGCATACTTAAGAGAAAAAAATGAGATAAATGAACATTTTCGTAGGAGGATGAATAGGGACCTACAAGGGGTCACAGGGGTGGACAACCTTTTTGAGAGTGCGTGCCAAAATCGGGAAAATCTCTGGCATAAAATTTTTCCACGGGCCAACAAAAATATTTGAGAACATAATATTTGATATATTTTAAGTATTTGAATTTTTTTTTTTTTAAAATAATGAAAAATCAAGAAGGGAATATAATGGATTAGTCCAATGAGTGGCAATTATAACAGGTTATCTTATTATTGCCAGCCATTTGGCGACCAGATTTTTTTTTACCCATTGGGTTATATAGTTACATATATGTAACATATTTTTTCTATTTTTAAGTTCATAAATTTAATTAAAAATTTACTTTACTCTCTGGTGCTCATAATGTTTCACATCTGTCGACCAATGAAATCCCTATTTATTTTTGGTGTACTTCTGGAAGAGATAATAATCTATTTAATATATTATATTTATAATTATAGTTGTTGCATTATTTATACTAAAATATATATACTATATATATATATAGTAATATGATATTAATATTATAATATTATATCTGGAACTATATATATATATATTACTTATATATATATATATATATATATATGGCTAGCCTCCCGAAAGCATCATGCCATGTAAACTAAAAACTATAAGCAGCTAGCAACATAAAAATAAATAAACTATTTTTTTAATTCAGCAAGGCAATTTCATCGTTGAACTTAAAAAAAAAATATTTTATCTAATATATTAATATTAAGGTATAATTTAGAGCTGGCAGTCAGTACGCTTCTTAACCGTTTATTTATTTTGTC
>JABUQX010037712.1:35000-38969 GCA_015478945.1 Trachelipus rathkii
CGGATTTTTCCCAAACAGAACAGTTTTTCGCTTTGTGTAAGGTACGACGATTGGTGGTGATGGAGGTGATACTGTCCTTTTACTTTAAGAAAGGATTTTTTATCATTTGTTCCGGTTATGATATCTCAGGGAAAGCATTGGCAAATGTAATTTTGGAGAGACTCGGTTATTTGTTTAAAACTCGAAAATTTAAGAGCCAAGATATGATGGAGCCTCTTCCGATGAGAGCGAATTCCGGAGGAGTGCAATCTGTAATTGGAATGAGTATCCCTAAAGCTCTACTACACACATTGTGTAGGGCACATTTGTTTAAATTTCTAATGCCTCTCAGACCTCTTCTAAAATTCAGGCAATTTGAAACGTGGTTAGGATTCAATCTTGAAATATGGCACTTTTTTTTCGATTCGAGTCCGAAAAGCGCAACAAAAACTCTGGAAGATAAAAAAAAGTTTATCTAGTACTCAAAATAAAAGAAGCGATCAAAAAAGATGTGCGGACCAGATGGTGTGAACGGGCATGAGCGGTTTTTCCTTTTTAAAAGAGAACTCTGGCCAATACTTGCGTCATTGGAAGAAATAAAGGAATGGCCTGGTGTATCACAGAAAGCTACCTCGTTGTTAAATTCAATCAGTAATTTGAATTTTAATAATACCATTATTCGTTTCTAAGTAAATTCTTTGAATAACCTACACCATTGTCTAAAAAGCAGTTCAGAGTGTCCAATTTGGACATTCTCAGGCAATAAACTAGTGAAAGAAATTATTCAACTTCTCGAAAGAGATAGACAAAATGCAGACACAGAGTTTATAAAACCATATTCTCCAAGCTAAAAATGTATGCGACAGCTTAGGTATTGAAATAACAAATTCCAAGAACTACGAAGTTTCAGAAAACATCGTTGTAATGTGGCCTAACATCAGATCCCGAATCAATATTAACGCATCTCAGTTTTTATTCCATTTATTGATGATCTGATTTTTTTCGTTGACTGATCGATTTCTCTCGCATGAAACCACTTTCATTTCACTTCAGTATATTTTATTTTACCAGAAAGTGCAATGTACCTTATAAGCATGTTGAAAAAAGCATCCTCTTTTATAAAAACGACCTTCCAGACCCTCACGAAGATACACTTAAAGGAGAGTGGTGTCTCTGGAAGCGTAAATGGCTGTTAGAAAATGAAAAAAACAAAAACTAGGGATCGGTGCTTTGTGCTAACGAAGTACAAAGAGAGAGGTTTCTAACATTTCTAAACTCTCGCTAATACATCCTTGGGAGTATTGCTGTATCCACACGCAACATAGAAAAGAAACCTTTTCGAAATTAAGAGCGTCTGAAAATCGTATTACAGGAATAGTGTAGAGGGACGTTTCAAGGTCTTGCTTTAAGACTGTCAAATCATCCAGGTCTCAAGCACAAGGAAGTTAGCAATGAAAAAATTTTGAATACACCTCAGTCAAAAAGCAAGGAAACTGAAATTGACCTTATATAAAACGATGGTAAGTTCTTATGAGAATTATATATATATATATAATATTTATTATATTAATTATATATATAATTTTTATATAATATATATAATTTGTTATATATTATATATATATATATATATATATATGTTTTATATATTATAATATATATATATAATATTATTATTATTATTTTTATTAATATATAATATATATATCTATATATATTAATATAATATTTATATATATATATATTAGTATTCTATATATATATATAATATATATTATATATATAGTATTATAATTATAATATATTATTATATTAATAATATATATATATATATAATAATAGTATATTTAACATTATTTGAATGTAACCACTTGGCAGAAAGTCGCTAAGCCCCCCTCGAAAAAAATTCCTGCTACGGGCCTGATATATATATATATATATATTATACTATATAATTATATAATATATATATATATATATATATATATATAATATATATAATATAATTATAAATATATTATTATATAATAATATATATAATAGGTATATATATATATATATATAATATATAATATATATATAATATATGTTATATCTTATATTTATTATTATTATTTATTATTATTATATTATTTAATTATTATTCATTATTATTATATTATTATTATTATTACAATCAATCTTAATTATTATTTTCAATAATTCTTTTTAGATCTATTAATTATTATTAATATTATTATTATTATTATTATTATTATTATTATTATTATTATTATTATTATTATTATTATTATTATTATTATTATTATTATTATTATTATTCATTATTATTATTATTATTAAATTATATAATTATTATTTATTATTATTATTAATTTTTATTATTATTTATTAATTTTTTGGTTACTTAATTATTTATCTATTATGTTTTCGAACTTTTATTATTTATTTATTGATTTTATTTATTGATTTATTATTCTTATTATTATATTATTATTATTCATTATTATTATTTTTATTAATTATTTGTATTATTATATTTACAAGATCTTCCTACTCTTCTAAATAATTCTTTCTTTATTTTCAAAAGAAAATTTATTAAAGACTATTCTAGTAAAGAAAAGAAAAAAAAGCCTTTAATATTGTACCAATATTTCGCCTGTATACTATACTTCAGTCATGATCACGGTTAACTATTATTTATAATGCAGCTTACAAAAATAAATTTCTAAATATAAAAAATTTAAAATTATTTTACATTAATTGTGAAGCTCAAAAAATAATTTTGATGAAAATTTAAAAAAGCTTACATCATCTTGCAATACGATCTATTAATCATGGATGACTAGGTGTACCTGCAAAACACTCAAATATTCAAAAACATTCAAGGACATATCATTCATTTCATTAAATTTCACATTGAAGTCCGGCCTTAAGTTTTTATAATAAAGAGATTCTGCTAAACGAAGATAGTTGAAATTACAAACTTGAAATAAAAATTTTAAAACAACTCGCAATTTCAACTGTAGGAGGGGGAATTTCAACTGGAGGAGGGGATTTGTGATCCGTCGTGTAATGCTCCCATATTTTACTGGGTTTATACCTGTGTTGCATAATTCGGGTTCTTAAAGCGTCGGCTGTGTATCCCATATAAGAAGAATTACATCCTACTTCTTTGCAATTAAATTGATATACAACATAACTTCATTATTATTATTATTATTATTATTATTATTATTATTATTATTATTATTATTATTATTATTATTATTATTATTATTATTATTATTATTATTATTATTATTATTATTATTATTATTATTATTATTATTATTATTTTGGATATTTCGTGCTTTCTGGACTGTTGAATTTTTCAATGAAAATTTGCAGAATTATAAAACTTTTTCCACTGAATCCAAAAATATAATTCTTTTTCTCGAGAAATTAGTAGAAGTACTAAAAAAAATTAGGATAAAGTTATGAAAATTGCATAATAAAAGCTGCTTCCTGGACGTTATTATTTTTACCCAATGTCATACAAGGAAAGAGAAAAATAAATTTGTATTAAAAAGACCAACAAATTATAAGAAATGAGCTTCACGAAATACCGAAGAATTATAAAATAATCTGGTATACATAAAAACGGCTTGATGAAAATATTAGTTTTCTCGAGGTATGCATATGTGACAGATGTGAATTTTATACTTTTATTGGAAGTAATGTCTCAATACAATTTAAAGTGTATTTTCCAAAATATCGTTAGTGAAGACGATGCTATAAAGTTTTTCTAAAATTATAAATACCAAAAAAAAAAAAAAATGCAAAAGACATCATGAAATGGTTATAAAGTGTGAAAATGAAAAAAAAAAATTTGGCGATGCCAAAAACAAGGTTGTAATGAAACTGTGCCAATTAGAGAACATACATGGCTTGTTAACTCAAAATTAGAGTTCATGTAAAAATAATTTCTTTAAATATACTCATGGTTAA
>JABUQX010037713.1:0-37500 GCA_015478945.1 Trachelipus rathkii
CCATATATATGAGTATAGTTATTATATATAGTACACTTATAAGGGTAGTAGTGATATATAAGAGTATTATATATATATAAAATTAGTATATAATATAATTAATAATATAAATAACACTATATAACATACTATATATATTATATATATTATTATATAGTAGTATAATAAATACTATAATATAGATATATATATATATATTAGTAATATCATATAATAATATATATAATAAAATTATATATAATACGAGAAATGAAATATTAAATTTCAGTTTAAACCCTAAAAACAGCCTAAAAGATAAACAGCACACTTTAAGCTCCTTTCATTCCTGACCGAAGCGTTTCTGGCCGCGCTAACACTATATATATATATAATATATAGATAGATAATATATACTATGTATATATATAATAATATATATATATATATATAGGTAGGCTAATGAAATATAATTATATATATATAGTATAAATATATACAATATATAATATGTAAAAGGAAATAAAGAGAATAATATACTTACCGGTTGCCTTTCTGCCTATAACAGCCGGTAAATAAAAAAGCTAAATAAAACAAAAAAAATACAAATAATAAGACCTTTTTTTTAACGATATTTCTTTATTCTTCTTTTGTCGTTTATTTTCAATATATGATATATATGTATATATATATATATAGTATACGTTATATATATATAGTATATATATATAGTATATATCATATATATATATATATATAATATATACTTTATATATACCTATTATATAGTATATAGTATAATATACTATATATATATTATAATATAAAATATATATTAATATTATATATATATATATATTATAGTATATAGATATATATATTATATAGCTATAATATATATGATACCATACTAATATAGTGAATGTTGGTGCGTTTTTAGAGGCCGTTTGTTCGGTTTTAAATTATGTTTTTTTTTTTATTAATAAACAATGCGTTTTTTTTCGTTTTTCCACGCTGTGATGTTAATATAATTGTGATCTAATTGGCCATATTTAATTTGTTAGCTAATTCGTATATCCTAATTTTCATCATATATAGTATATAGTAGTATACGTAGTATATATATATTAATATATATATATAATATTAGTAATTATACTTATATATATAATGATTATATAATTATAATAATTATATTATACTAAATTAGTTTAGTATGCCACCCCATCATGGGAGGGGCCATACCGCATCCAAATACCCACCGTGCAACCGGCCTCTTTCCAGAGATCTTTCTTAGTGCTGAAATTTTTTCCAGATTCCTCTTTTCTGAGATGTTTGATTAAACAAGAGCAGAAAAAAAGTGAGATGGTTGTCCTCCGGGACCACTGGTTAGATTTTGCACGAAATTGCAGTGGTGTTGGTTGAGGTTAATCTGTGTTTTTAAGTGTTGTAAGTTAGTGTGGGTGTCCAGCAATCTTAAGTGGTCAGCTGATGATTGACGGTTCTTGGTAGTAAAGGTTCGAATTCTGGTGCTATTTCCTGGTGGGCTGTTTGGGATTAGAAATATTGTTTGTCGGTCCGAGTCTTTAAGTAAGTTTCTGTTATTGTCCGTGTGGAGTTTTTCGTGTATATGTTGTTTTGGTGAGTGGAATGGTTGTTCAGAGATTTGTTTTAATAACTGGACTGGTGAGAGAAGGAGGTTGTCTTTGAGTCTGTGGGTGGACGTGGTTTAGAGAGACCAAGTGGCACATGGGTGTTGGGGTGGTTTGAGGTTTGGTAAACGAATTGCAGGTACCTATTAGTTTCCAGGGGTGTGGTCTAATGGTAGTAATTTTTTTTTCTTGTAGGTATTGTTGTGGTTTAGTTATGATTCTTAGTGCTGGTTGTTTTGGTGTGCTTGGAGCTTTTCTTCTAGTGTTGTTTTTAGTCAACTAGTGGGTGCCAACGTTTAAAGGTCGTAGTTTAGAGGCCGGACGGAAATGATTTGTTTGTATTTGTGGTGGATGTCTGTTTATGTGGTTGTGATCTCTGCTGGCGATGGTTTCTTAACGTACTCACGTTTCTTGTTTTGCGGAATGAATAATTATGTTGTTTGCTGTGGTTTGTGAAGGTGAGATGAGGGTTCAATTGTTTATTGCCGAGGATTTTTGGGGTTGTTATTTGAAGGGTTATGGCAAGTTGTTTAATAGATTTGGTGGGGGTTGTGCGTGCCAAGTTTGCGGTCGGTAGTCGATTAGAAGTTAATTTTGAAAGAAGATATGTTTGGTGAGGCCGACATTCTGTTTTCTTTTAGTGTGCGTGTTTTGAAGTTTGGGGGTTTTGAAAAAAATTGTATTGTTTGTGTCAGGTTTGTGGCCGTTTTAGGTTCTGGTGTGTGTGGCTTGGTAATGTCAATCTGACGTTTGCTGTATTATTGTGTGGTCTGTTTACATGGTTTGTGGAGAGTCGGCGTGAAGATGATACAGTATTTCGGGGGACTATGTAATTGCGGCTTTGGGCATGTTTCGTTATTGATGGTTTGCTGTTCTGGATTTTGGTAATTGTTTTGTTTGTTTGTGCTGTTCTTCCTGGATAAAAAATTGGAAAAATCCATTTCTTTAGGTTAGTGGGTATGTGTTAGATTTGTTATTTTGTGGATCAAATTATGTTTAGGCATTGTATCCTTTGCTTGATGTCATTGCTATGATTATTGTTTTGTAGGTGGGTTTTGAGTTTAGGCCGGGCATATGCACAATGTTTAATGAGTGTGGTTTTTTAAATGAGAACTGTTTTGTTTGCAACCGTGTTGGAATTTGTGTTTGATGATGTGTAGAAGTTATTATTTTGTTTAGTATGTATTTTTTTCTCAGTATGTTTGCATATGTTTGATAATAGAGAGGAGTTGGGGCGGATATGATGAACGGGTTCAGAGGGTTCTTTTCCTGGTTTTAATTTTGGGTATAATAGTAGCTTTTTTCCAGATAGGATGGATTGAAATTTAGGCTGATGGGACTATTATATATATTTGTGCTAATTGAATTTAAAGCGTTTGTTTCCTAGTGTTTGACTGTTGCTTGTTTGATGTTTTGTCTGGGTTAGCCTGCAGGTGCAGTTTTTAAGTGTCTTTGTTTTGTTTTTTTTGTAGTTTATTCTATTGTTGGGTCGTTGATGAGTTTTATTTTCTTGAAGAGCTTGATGATTTTCCTGCTTTGGAGGGCGTGTGTGGGGTTTTTGACTCTGCTTTTGCGAATTGATTGCGGAGAATGTAATTGCCGCTGTTGTTTATTTGGAATTTGGGGGTTGGGTTTCTGATGGATTTCATTGAGTATGTGTGTATTGTTGGCTTGATTTAGCCTTTTCAGTGTATTTATATTGTTCCACATTCTGTTGTTATTCGTGTGTTGGATGTTCTTGTGAGGAAGGTTTGGAAGTTGTTTTATGAAACTGTATTTATTTAAGTTTATGATTTGGGTGTTTAATGGGCGTTAATCTGTGTTGTCATTTGGTGTGATGTGGGTATTACTTTTCTAAGTGAGTTGCGTTGTTTGGTTAGATACTGCTCGTATTTCAGGTGGTTAGGATGGGATGTATTTTTTGAATGTATCCTCTGGAGCAGATCGGATTGGTAAGCTGCTTCTTGGATAAGAGAAGTGAAATGTTTTGTATGGCTAATGAATGAGTGTTATGCGTTTTTTGTGATATTTAGGGTAAGGACACCGACCGGGGCCCCGCCCCGGTCCCGCCCGCTCCCAGGCCTCCGGGCCCGAGGCCGCCGCCCCGGCCGCCGCCCCCGCTGCCGGCCCGGGGGCGCCCCGGCCGCCCCCCCCGGCGGCGGGCCCGCCCGCCCGGCCCCGGCTGCCGGCCCTCGGCCAAAACCTCAGGAAAGAACCGGGGTGTTCTATCCGGGGTTAACTGTAAAATTACACTAAATAATAGAGGGTTAAAGATCAAACAGAAATAAGAAAAGTATATTTTATAAATTTTATTTACTCCTGTTGTTTCCAATTTGGATGCAAAATATATAAGAGCAGTACCTAAATATACAGATCAATTTGTTTTTGGTATTTTACTCATGATTTCCAAATTAAATTGAGGCTGCCAAATTAAATTTTTCCGAAGTTTTTAACAATAAAAAATATCGAAATTTGATATAAATCAAACGAATTCGGAAAAGGAAAAAAATATACTTGTTAAAATATTAATGTATTTATTTATTAAAGTAAATTATCTTCAAGAAAATCAAATATTTTCCGATAATTCTCTTTTTTCAAAATTATTTATTTACTTGAGATTAAGTACTACTATATAATATATATCATAATATAATATATACTATTATATTATATGTATATATATATATATATATAAACTATATATATATATATATATATATATATAATATCGTTATAATATATATATAATATATATTTATATCTATATCTTAATATATATATATATATATATATGATATATATATAATAATATTATATACTATATACTATATATAATATATATATATATAGGCATATATTACTATATATATATATATATATATATATAATATATATATAAATTATATATAATGATATTTTATATATATATATAATATAATATATATATATTTAGGCTATATATATATATATATATATATATATATATATATATATATTATATAATATATATATATATATATATATATATATTATTATATACTATAATATATATAATATTATATAGGCTATATTCTATATATAGTATATCTATATATATATACGTATTATAGTATATATATATTATATCAGTATATAGTATATATTATATATTAATATAGTATATATATATATATGTATTATATATATCTATATATATATACTAATATAATATATAGCATATATATATATATATATATATTATATATATATATATATATATATATATATATAAATATATTATATAATTACTATATATATATATATATTATTATAATATATATATAATTTAATACATAAATATTCTTCTAGAAAATCAATTATTTCTAAAAAATTTTCTTTCGAAAATATTTATTTTAATTGAATTAATTAAATGTATCCTTTTTATAGATAAAATTATGAATTACACTTGAGAAAATTATATTATTAATTTCATCCTAGCAGATTTAAGCAATCTTTACAGTGTTATTGACTTACATTCGTCTAATTTAGCTAACCGCGCCGGCCCCGGCCCGGCTATAATTAGAGCAGCGCCGGCCCGCTCCGGCACGCAAAGATTCCCCGAGCAGCTCGAGTCGGATCCCCGTGATTTAGGGGGGTGTGTAGTATGCGTTTTTCCATACATAGTTGGGTGACAATTTGTGTCATCTGCTTTTTTGTGAGTTTATGTATGTTTCTAAGTGGGTTAGTTGTTTTTCGTTAACATTTTGGTATTTACTATATAATATATCATCAGGTTTAGAGTATATATAGTTATATATAGGGTTTATTATATTATATTATATCATATATATATATATATACTATATCATATTTAAGTATATATATATATATATATATTATATATAAAATATATAGTTTATTGATATATTTAATCGGCAAATGATAAATTTGAATCACTGGATTTTTCAATTTGAAAGAAACTTCATTTTTCGGGTCTGCAATGCTTGTTAATTCATTCTTGTTGTTTAGGCGTTTTTATTTCAATAATTTCAATTGAACTTCCTTGGTTGCGTCAAACCGAAAGGCCTAGAACAGTAGAGAAGAGAAATGCTTGAGAAATCTGGGTAATATTGAAGTATTCAGGGCAATTATTGTATAAAGAAGATTGTAAGAATTTACAATGCAGTGGAAGCTAAAAAGTTAATTGATGAAAGCGGCAACTTTTTATTGCAGTCGGTACTATTTTTAACAAATGAATAGTTAAAATTCCGAGAATGTAGTCAAAAAACATGAACACCGTTTTGGTGTTTATGTTTCTGAGGGTCGAGTGTTAATGAGGGTGAAGTTGTTTGATGTCTTTATCTTTGACGTGCATTATGGTATGGTTGATTCCCTGTTAATTTCGTCAACGGAAGGGATGGCAAATGAAACACAAACCAGCCTAGAAGGCTAGTATACAAAAGTAAAATTAAGCAGCTGTACTTTGTTGTGACATTTACTTGTCATTTAAATTATGTACAAGGTAATTTTAAAAAAAAAATTGGTAGATTTTTACAATAATGAGATTTTTTCCAAAATAAGCTAGACTTTTTTTCTGACATTCATATAAATGTTTTACTTAGACCGTTAGCATATGCACACAAAGTATTTCTTATATATAAATATTATATAATAATATATAATATATAGTATAATATAGTATATTATATATAATATATATATATATATATATATATATATATATATATATATATTATATATATAATATTCATATACAGACGAAAAAAATTTCACTCACGCCTGGAGATCAACTATCAACAGCAAACTCCGCCATTAGACAATGTAACATAGTCTCCTAACCACTTCTCCAATACTGCCTCCCAAAAAGAGGATCGTAAGGAAAGCTCTATGACCTTTGGTTTCTTTAATATTTTCTACTTCTATGCTCTTTGTTCCCTATCTTTATTTATGAACATCCACTGCTACAGTTATTTCTTCTTTTATTTCAGGCTTAAAATTTTTTCCTTTATTCTTTATCATTCGGTATGTCTATTTCTATCTCTATTTGTTTAGAATTTGAAATAACGTCAGTACATTCTACTGTTATTTCAGTCTCTGGTTTTATTCAGAATCTTTTGAAATAATTAATACATATTAATAAATTTTTTGTGCGCTACAAGTAATATATGCAGATTGAGTAAAAAAGGTATATATTTAAATAATTGAAGATAAAATTCTGTATGTAAGAATGCCTTTAATAAAAGAAAAAAAAATAAACGACGGAAAAAATGAAAGAACACGATTTTAAAAATACACGTTTTCTTGCATATATATTAATAAATATATTAGTATATATATAATATATTGTAGGGTATATATTATTTGTTTTATATTATTATATATATTATTATAATATAATATAGTATTATATATATATATATATATATTATACTATATTATATATATATAATACGGTATATATTAAAAATGCCATTGGTTATATATATATAGTATATATATATATATCTATTATAATATATATATATAATGAAATATATATATACTAGTATATATGATAGTAGGTTACTTACAATATTTAAGAAAGGATTATATAGGTATATATATATACATATATATATATATAATATAGGTGAATATAATAATATATTAAGAGTATATTATATATATTATTAATATATATATAGTATATATATATATATTATATTTATATATATATATATATATATATATATATATATATATACTATACTATATATAAATATAATAATATATATAAGGCATCCTTTTCTAGAATAGGTACATAGAAAAAGATGCAAATTCATATAACAGATAACCACATTACAGGGAGATTGTAGGTGTGGCCTTAGTGTCCCGTCCTTTAATAGGGGGTAACATTCATAAAGAGGGAAAAACAGATTATGTAAAGAATTTCCTGCAAAACTTTCCTTATAATTATGACGAATCGATTAATAAACTATTCTGGTTAGTTGTCTAATCGTACACACTAATGCAAAAAATATTTCGATAAAGACAGACGTTGTGTTTCAAAGGTGATTCGTATGTGGTGGAGTGCAAGGTTGATAGCTCCTTTGATTAGCTATCAAGTGTAGAACGTCCGTAGAAAGGAAAAGAGCGCTACACGCTTCATGTGGATAAAGAGATCCGGAGACTGATAATATCAGAGAGTGGTTGATTAGATATTAAGTAAATATATACTCTATATATATATAATTAGTATTATAGTATATATAGATATATATATATATAAGTATATATCGATATATAATATATATATATATTAGTATATGAGTATAATTTATATTATATATATAATATAATACTAAAAATAATAATACTATCACATATAATATCTTACTTTATATATATATAATATATATCTGTATATATTATTTATTATATATATTAGATATATATAAATATAGTAATATATATATTATATACCCCACGTATATTAAAGGCATCTGTTTTTCTTCGGCCCCTGTCCAACAGCGCATGGAAAACAGCTATTCTTTATTCACAAGCGGCAATAC
Organism: Trachelipus rathkii; assembly: GCA_015478945.1. Classification (NCBI taxonomy): domain Eukaryota; kingdom Metazoa; phylum Arthropoda; class Malacostraca; order Isopoda; family Trachelipodidae; genus Trachelipus; species Trachelipus rathkii. The sequence continues at coordinate 8,180 of JABUQX010037713.1, forward strand.
TGAGACTTTTTATCGGGCTGAAGTAGAACTGCACTGGAAAAAAGATAATCTCTGAAAAACTATATTATTCGATTTATGATGGCACTCTCTGCAACTCGCGCAGCTCTTACAACTGCCTTGGCTCGCAGAAGGCAGACCGAACTAGCAACCTCCGAAGGTAAATAGACAAAGTTTGAAGTATGGAAATTGGATAAAGTGTAGTGACATAAAAACAATTTTCATTGATGACTAACTTTATCAATTAACTTAGATATTATTAGTTAATTACTATTAACTATTTTAATTAATCATCGGACGCCAGAGAAATCGGTAGAAGAAAAGTACATAATGTGCAGTGAGTGAAGAGTGGTTGGTGGTTCGAGCAAACGGTGTACGAGTGAATGTGAATTAATTGAACAACTGGAGTATTAATTATTAAATAAAAGAACAGTTTTTATAAAAGAGGTGCTTCGATCAATATATATCTAAAGAGCTACTCATTTGAGACAGAAAGGATATAAAATGTAAACAAATCGAGAGGAGGACAACCCCCAAAAAAAATGAGACCGGAGAGTAATGCGCAACAAGTAATTCCTATATTAGTTGTGTTTATAATGGCAAAACAAAACGCAAAAGAAAACTCTAGCCATAGTCCACTAAGAATAAAATAAAAACCATTAATATCAATTAGGCCAATAAGGATCCATTCAAAGTTTTTTTTTATTCCTTTTTTTTTGGGGGGGAAAAAAAAAAGCATCGGCTCATTAAACATAATAAAATATGCAGAATCCGATAATTAAAGGGTGATAATTAATGGACGGTTATTCATATAATAGATAATATATATATATATATTATATATATGTATATTATATATATTATATATCTATTATATATCTAATACATATATATATAGTATAAATATATAATATATTATATATATATATATTTATAATATATATAGAATGATATATAGTATATGATATATATATATATATATATAATAAGTAATATATATATATATATATATATATATATATAGTATATATATATATAATATATATAATATAATATAATATATACATTATATATTATATATGTATATACTATATATATACTATATATCTATATATAACGGTGAGTATATATATATATATAGTATGATTATATATATATATATATATATATATAGTATATATAAATATATATATTATATATATAAGTAATATATATATATTATATTATATATATAGTATAATATATATATGTATAGTATATATATATATAATATATATATATAGTATTGAGATTTTATATATATATATATATATATAATAATTATATAATATAGTATATATATATGTGTGTGTGTGTGTGTGTGTGTGTGTGTGTGTGTGTGTGTGTATGTGAGGTCTTAAGCACTATAATCTTACAATACATTAATTAAAATTTCTTCAAGACCTGACCTTGACCTTGACCTTTAGAATTAAACTTTATTTTCTTTTTAACAAATTCAAATTTTAAATTTAAAAGCTTAAAATAAATTAAATCTTAAATTCTGTTTCTAATGGTTTTTTTTTTAATTCACTTTATTTTTCGTTTATTTGTTGTTATAGTTATTCTTAAGTGATTTTTTTCAAGTAATGCGATATTTTAATATTATTATTATTATTATTATTATTATTATTATTATTATTATTATTATTATTATTATTATTATTATTATTATTATTATTATTATTATTATTATTATTATTATTATTATTATTATTTTATTATTATTATTATTATTATTATTTATTATTCATTATTATTATTATTATTATTGTTATGATAATATTATTATTATTATTTGATATTATATTATTTTATTATTATTATTATTATATTATTATTCATTAATTATTATTATTATTATTATTATTATTATTATTTTATTATTATTATTAATATATTGTTATTATTATTATTATTATATTATTATTGATTATTTATTATTATTATTATTATTATTATTATATTATTTTATTATTTTATTATAATATTTATTTTATTATTATTATTATTATTTATTATATTTATTATTAATTATTATTAGTTATTATTTATTAGTAATATTGCTGAAATATATATATATATTATATATATATATATATATATATATATATATATATATATATATATTATATAATATATTATATAATAATAATTTGATATATATATATATATATATAATATATATATATATATATATATATTATATAATATATATATATATATATAAAAGATAAATAATAATAATATATAATAATATATATATTAATATATATATATATATCTATATATAGTATATAAATATATATATTTTATAATATAAAAATTTAAATAAGATGTAAAAAAATTTTAATTAATAATTTATATAATAAAATATAAATTAATTTATTATAAAAAAATAATTAATAAAATATAAAAAAAAATTTATAAAATTTAATTTTATTTTAATAACTTATGTGGTATTTTAGTTGAAAAAGAAAAATTGCTTTAATATAAAAGCAGAATGTCATTTTTTTGCCACTTCACATGGAAATGGTGCTTGTGTGATTCTTAACAATCCGCGATGCGGAATTTTGATATATATATTATATTATAATATAATATAAGTTTTTTATATATAATTTTATATGTATTTGTTTTAGGGGTATATATATAATATATTAATATTATATATATATATAATATGATATATATAAAATTTTATGTATAGTATATATTTCGAGTTCTTAGCCAAACATATTAAATATATATTTTACCGTTGAGGTGTGGGAACGGGATTCCAACGCAAACACCACACCTACCTCTTTCCCCAACCTCCGACTTAATGAAAGAGATTTTCAAGGGATTGTAAGTACATTTTTGCACTAGTAGTGAAATTCAAATATAGGAAGGCATTGCGCTTGAGAAACATCAAATTTTTCTGCCTTTATCTATTCTGAAGAGTCTGTTTCTTTTATCATCATATATTAGCTCAGCATTTGCTAGATATCTCTCACCTTGGACAATAGTTGGGGTAGAGCCAAGTAATTTTATTGCAAGTTTACTAAAGCATTGGTAAAACATTTTGCTTAATTTCCACCAACTGATTTTAGGTAATCATCATTTTATTAGTCGTTTTTCTTGTGATGAGTTTCAAATCCATCTGCACTACAAGACTCTTTTGGTAATGCGTGTGTTTCTTCATCTCTTACTGGACTGTAAGAACTTTTCCTGAATCTGTTTGTTGGTTCTGTAGTAGTTCTTTTTTTTTATTTAATGGGGTGGCGAATTAATAGAATTGTTCGGATTGAAGTTTTTCAACTGGAACCCAAAGTGACCGGTTACTTGTTCTTATATATATGTGTTACAAAAAAACCTTGCCTTTGTAAACGGGATTCTAAGTAAGTTGCAATAGTGTGATAGGTCATTAATTTCCACCAGAACCAAACGCGTGATTTATGTCTAGCTTTTAGTTTATTACATCTTTCATTCTTTTAAACCGTCAACATTTTCATTTGAAGATGGGTTCAAAATGCTTCCTTGGCGTTGAGATTAATGGTATTAGATCGGAGACAGAAGCTGTAAGGCACGCTGATATTTTTTTGCGAATTTCTTCAAATGGTTTCAAATTAGCTTAAATGCAGTTGCTGAATGTTGTCATTTCCCATTAGTAGAAGACGTTAAATCTGGAAAACTAACTGGCGACAAAGCACAAGAGGTTCTTTATGGATCATACCCATTTTTCATCATCCATGAAGTGTAGCTATTCCAGCGAGTTGAACGTCTTTTGATAAAGAAGATATGGCAATATCTAATGCGGTTTTTGCGAATGCCTTCCAACTCATTTTCATTTCACTTTTCATTTTGTCCCAGTATCATTCTTAATGTGTATGTTTTAATTATTAATAATTTCTTTATCATATCATCCGACAATAAACATCCGCAACATCCGCAGGCCAAAGCGCGGATGCGGATTGGGCGATGTGCGGAGTCTTTTTAATAATGTGCGGATGCTCCGCGGATGCGGAAGTTACCTGCATCACTAATTGTTTGTCAATTCACTAATTATCATTTATATATATTATTATTATATATATAAATATAATATATATATATATATATATATATATATATCTAGGTGGAGTATTTATATATATATAGGTTATATATATATATATATTATATATGTATATTATATATATATATATATATATGGTATTATAGTTATTATTATAGTATATATATTTATATAGGTATATATATATAATATATATATATATAGTATTATATATATATAATATATATATATATATATATAGTATATTATATATATATATATATTATATATATATATATGATATATATACTATATGTATATATATATAATACATATATATATATAATAGTATATTATATATAATAATATTATATATATATATATATAGTTAATATATATTATATATATATTACAATTATATATTAAATTATTTATATATGAAAAGTTGTATTAAGGATTTAATAATGTTTTAATAATAAAATATAAATAATATATATCATATATATCACTTATAGTATATATATATAATATATATTATATATATATATATTTTAATATAGTATAAAGTATATATATATATAGTATATAAATATATTAATATATATATATATATTATTATATATATATATATATATATTTAGTATATATAATATATTATATGAATATATATATATTAATATATATATTATATATGTATATATATTGATATATATATATATATTATTATTATTATAAGTATATATATATTATATATATGTAATATATTAGTATATAATATATATATTATAATATATATTTATATATATATTATATCATATGTAGTTTTACCAGGGATTGGAACCTTTAGTTCTAACCGGCAGACCGCAAGAAGTGATTGAACAAGGCCGAGAGAACCGGAGTCCCTCAAAAGGGTAACCGCCAAAAAGGTCACTTCAAAAGTGAACGCAAGCCGAAAAAGGTCACTTTTCTGCCTCTTACTATATCTATATATTCCTATATTCTATATTCTATATTCTATGGCTATAATATTCTAGCTTCTAGCACGTGCGACCTATATTGTAGATTACACCCGGTATTAGTGCCTACCCCTAAGGTTATTTGGGGTACGGGGAGTCGTTGTGTGTAAATAGAAGGTGCCTAGAATGCTTCACTTCTACGAGTTATTACCCCACCCCTCTATCTTTCTAGCCTTTTTCTAGCATGTCATGTCTACCGTCCAATAGAAATACACCTAATATTTAGTGGTCTATCCCTAGGTTAATAAGGTAAGAGGATTCGATTGGTGTATACTAGAAGGTGCTAGGTTGGTTCCTTCTACGAGTTAGTATCCCCCACCCCCCTTTCTAACCCTTCTAGTGCGATATATCGTATGTGCCGGAATATATCCGATATTGGTATCGAATAGTACATAATCGGCACTGCTGAATCGATTCCTGTGGTTTACGACGGAATCGATTCATTCTTAACAAGAGTTAGTATAAGATATTACCCTACCTCCCGCTTTCCTACATTTTTGTTTCTTGAGCTATGAAGCTGGGCTCGGTGTTGTCTTAGTATGTTTTGAGGTATAATTTTCCGAGTCGATTGCGCTATTGAGCGAGTGCGGCGTTTCAGCCGTTGCCGTTTTAGAACGCGCAGCAGCATGCGTTTTTCGTAGATGGCGTACCTTTCGTCAAACCATCATGACGGGTGTCAAACAGGGTAGAATGTCTCAAAAATGAGCCCGGAGTTACTTTCCCGAACGCCAGCGTCCCCATGGCCCCCCGGTGGGTCATTTATTGGGTTCTAAATTGACACCCAAATGTACACTCTTAGCAAAAGAGGTGTTAGACATCGTAATCCTCGTATCAAACTTGGCATGCTTTCTTTATATGTTGCAACATTGTTGCATCCAATGTTTCAAGCGTACGTCAAAGGGGGGTGGGGTCCCGCCCCCAACCCTAAAAATGGACTTATAAAGCTGAAAATTTGGTGAGTGTATAGAATAGAAAAGTGAAATAGGCAAATGGGCTTAATGTTAAATTAATTGGCGCAACCATATGGGGCCGGGAGTAGGAGCTAGGTGATGTTGCGGGTGCCAGAATGGAATTTCTGGCTCTCAGCTACATAGTTTAGGGGGACAAATGAGGTGTCTACATCTATGTGTTTTCAATGGTGTAGAACACATTTTTTGGGGTGTTCAGAACGCCTAAATTGATCCGAGAACCCCTCTTTCAGGGTTCTAGTGAAGAAAAGAAGAAAAAGCGGTTAATGGAAGAATGCATTATAGAATCACGGTGTTCCAGAGACCTCTCTAAATACGATCGAGGGTTGCAAGATACCGAAACTGCGAGGTGCCCCGCGCCGCGGAGCGCGCTCTCGACCCGGAGAGACGAAGCGAGCGCTCGCTAGGCCGGTCTATTTACTGCGCGGCGGGATCGTCAATATATTGTTTCGTGTTGTAAACCGTTAATCTACACTTTTTTTTTTATAAGTGTTCTACACACCTTTTCGTATTCTTCTTTTCAAACACACAACAGGTAATCCGTTTTCTGTACGATGAAAGACCGCTATTTTATTTTTTATACTTAAACTTCTTAATTTTTTTTGATTTATTGCTACCAAAATAATTTGCTGTTTACCTGCTTCAGGTGGTGGCTTGTTTTTTTCTCCTTAAACTGGCAACTCAATATAGGTTGCAGTAGCGCAAATAGCCCCAGAGGGGCCCTCCCCTCACCCCGGCTATGCGCTTTGTCTTTACTGCCTTTATTGCCTTACGTGGTGTTTTTACTGTTCAAGTCCGATTTCATATCCGACTCACTATTCGGTGGGAAAAATAACTCATTTAAACGCTTTGAATTATATAAAATATATCATATATATATATTATATATATATATAATATATATATATATATATCATATAATTTATATATATATATAAGTATTATATGATATATTTTATATATTATTTTATGATATATCTATCTCCAATAGGAATTCTACATTAATCATCGAACATTGAAGAGTATAGGTGGTACGTGTGTAATTTTTAGTGTTCCGTAGTTTCCTGCTAGCTTGTCCTTGTGTATCAGGACCCCAAGGATGCGGGAAAACCTTTCTGAGCTATTAAACATATTAAGAGAGATGGAAATTTTTGAACAAGAACAGTACAAAATAATATGTTGTTTACAGTGTTTATCAGGAAAAAACTTGCAAGAATATAAAGATGTTAATTCATTTCATGAAGGAATCTAACGAATCAAAGTCGTTGGATAATGGTGAATGGTCATAAAACATTGTTAATTAGATGTATTAATGACATAAAGTTAAATGGAAAAATAGTGAAACGTTTACTTATTTCCCATCATTTAAACATCTCTTTATTTTTCTCACCCAGAACATTTTTCATCAGAATAAGTATAGTGAGTTAGAGTATATGTTAAAACATCCCAATATCTACTACTCTCTTCGGGCATGAGAAGAAGACATGAATCAATCAATGTATTAGCTCGAAATTGTTTCATCTACAACGGGTAAAACAAACTATTTCTAAAGGTATTATAAAGAAGTACATCTATTCCATGATCGGTTAATTAAATGTGTGAATTCATTCCTAAACAAGACACTGTATAGAAGTTTTTGGCTGCCCGTACTAACATTTTCCATTGCGATAATTGAGAGAGTTCTATCAGGCTGCGGGAACTGAGTAAAGCGGTGGTTAAGTATCTTGAACCTCTTATATAAAATTTAAAAAACTGAAAACAGCTGAAAACGGTAACTAATCTGTACGATGAAAAATCATCCAGGTGTCATGCGCAAGTCTGCTCTAAATTCTTATAAAAGGAAAATGTTCCTTTAAACAAACTCAGAAGGTGAAGCTTCGCCGTCATAGAAACATCATTAAAAAACTCTCTCATAATATAAAAAATCTGAAAAGTAAATGAAGAAGTTACTTTCAGAAAGGAGTGAGTGTTCCCTAACCGTTACTTTTTTCCGTCTATAGCTCCTTGTTAACTAAGTGGATATCAAATAATGAGAAGGTAGCTGTATCTTATCCATATTATTTTATTTAGTTATAGTATTTTAAATGTAGTATATATAATCTACCATTCGATCAACATCACAATCAGTCACTCTAGTACAGCCTCAGACATTACAGCCTTTATACAAGCCGCACTTACAAAGGGTTACCCTTCTCCAGCAAATTCACTCAACTAATTACAACAACAGAGTGTTCATATCCCGAATGATTCAGTGAACCATGATCTGCAATCTCTGCCCAAAGCTTATATGATCCCAAAGTCTGAAACCCGATAAATCTATTGTATGAGGAAAGAAGGTGCTAGTGATAATTAAACTTCAGACATTAGACATTCATTGGAAACGGCTAACATATCAAAGATCTTAAAAAACTTACATCTATATGCCTCAATAAGTAATTCAATCTCGAATGATTCAACTACACCTGCGGAGGTAATACTGCTGTGAAAACGAAGATACTTGTTAAAATATCCTGAGGAGAGCTTGCCAAATAGAGGACGCAAAGCTGGTATTGGGCTTTATAATAAATATGTAAAAGATAAATTTATCATGGAATGAATTAGGACAAGATCATTATCGATAATGATAATTGTCAAAGATATCAAATATTTGTTGACGTTGAAGGCAGACCTCTCTCAGCGTGATTGGAAGAAAAGGTCTGTGTCAGGATGCCTACCATCAAACAAGTAATATTGCAGACTATTAACTCCCTCCCGAAGTTAATGCTAAATGACAGCAAAGATTAGCAGACTTGGATATATCCCAAGATGGCCTAGACCAATACAAGTCCAATCAGGTACCTCTTACGCTTTCAGATAAATTTAAAAGCGTGTTCCAAGGAAGAATAAGAAAATTATTCGCCATCATACAGTAAAAACCTCAATGTGATTAATCGAATATGTCGTATTATATTATATATATATATATTTATAATAATAATATATATATATATTATATATATATATATAATATATATATATATATAATATCGATATATAATATATATTTATATAAATATATATATATATATATATATATAATATATACTATGCTGTTTATTTAGTTGAAATGTCTATGATTAAATAAAAATATACCATTTTTTTAAACTTTATTTCCCTTCTAGTAATATTATAATATATATATATATATCATATACTATACTATATATATATAGTTATATATATATAATATATATATATCATATACTATATATTAATATTAGTATATCAGATAATATGTTTTACTTGTGTCATATTTCAACATGCGAAGCGAAGGCGAAGGTTGTAAAGTCAGGATTTCAACTTGAGAGACGACCAAAAATAGTTCTGGTGGTTTTGCACGTACGGTTCGCCTCATAAGCCTTTCCAAACCACGAGAAAAAAAGAGTTGACAAGAAATATTTAAGGGTGAAGATGTTTTACTTTACATACCTGCTCCGTCGTAAAATTCCCTACCGGACAAACATAGCCATCACCTCGGATAATGTTTGCGCAATAGACTTTAACGGAAATTGGATAAATACCGTTCTTAAAGCAGGGTTTCAATATAAAACTTTTACTATTGACGTATACATCTAGATCCTTTATGTTTAATAGCCCTTTGAAAAGCTAAAATAAATCAGATACAGTGGCTGCTGCAGTGAGAGAAATCTCATAAGGGATCGATGATAGCATATCGCAACAATGATTTCGCACTCGTAGGGGTACGCGCAGTTTCTAGGTAGATCGAGTTTCAGGAAATTATTACTGAATACGATATAGGATATTTTAACATATTTTCCATAAATAAAGCTGCTATTGTAAAGAAAGAGTTCAGGCGTACGATAAAGAACGAATGCAAAGATACTTATTAAGAGAACACACTTTTAAGTATATTGACCATACCTGATGACCTAGCTAATTTCTTACATAGATCTTTTATAGAAATTATAGAAGACCATACTCCTTTAGAAATGCTTCGAAGACAGACACCAAATCGCGTGATCCAGCAAAACTCCAGAGGTGTAAAATCAATTAAAGATAAATCCTGTATAAAACGTGAAATGCACATATGTAAAGAGTGTCTAAGCTGAATGCCAGGTTTAGAAAAGGATAATGAACGAAGCGGGGTGGTTCAGAGAAGTTTGTGTAAGGTAGATAGTATATCAAACGACGATTTCGCTAAGACGGGATTGAAATTATCTTATCTCAAGCATTTAGATGGAGAATCCCTTAAAAGGAGGATTTTATAAAGACAAGAATACGGAAAATACGGAGTTCGATCCTGAGAGTAATAGTACTATCAAATTAAGAAAAAAATATTAGGTTCAAAAAAGGTAGGGGTAAAAATAAACAGTAATCTGGTGAAATGGGTGGGATACCCTAACAGTTTAATTCATATATAAAAGTTAGTGAAATCACGAAACATTAATCATTAGTCATCGTAATCATAACGGAGAGTGTAGATCATTTCTTTTTAACTCTGCCATCTTCGGCCTCTTTGGATCTACATCCTGATAATAAAAGTTTCAGATTTTACAACCGAATTAATGAAATCTAGTTCAACTTAAATATGATTCTCTATTGAGGTAGGCCTGGGTGCGAAATTGATATTAACGCAAATATTTGAAAATCTCTGCCCATGTGGCACGTCATTGGATACATGGTTGTATAGAGTTGCGATTTACTGTATATATCTAATATAAAACTAAAAACACATCCGGATTTAAAACGTGTGACAATTAAAAGGTTCGGAATATTTCTATGAAAAATTTGTGTTAAAACGAGGGATAGACCGTTCAGTTTCCATACATCCCACAGTTATTTAAGACACCAAGTTTGCTGTATAAGTAAAGATATGTAAAGATTACATATACATTTATTAATAACCATCCGGGGAAGACTAGGTGTATAACACATTTAAAGATCGATAACAGGAGATGATTTGAAGAGACCCTGAAGTGTTAAGTCCTTAAACTTCAAGATGTTTTTCGGAAATGTGTAATGAACAAGAGCTGTAGTAGATACATTCTACTAGTTTACGAATAGACCATAGTGGAAATATATGAACCTTCCCCACTACTCTAACAACAGTCTATGACTCAAACTTATCTCTCATTATATAGCATTCCTTCGAGATGTTCAAGATCAGGGATGCTTAGGTTTATACAGATTATAGTATGACCCATCATATGTAGGGAATAGTAAAGCCCCATTGTTAAGAGTGATTTCATTTTCCTAAAAAAGGAAAGGTTATATCTTTTCCTAATGTTCATTATTACTTACCTCTCAGTTGTTCACATTTAGGGTCTGTGCGAATGCATATAAAGGATGTCGAAGGTAGACCGTATTCATTCACAGACGGAACACTATTGTGTAAAGTTCATATTAGAATAGAAACAGACACTTAACTATAACAGTGAGGACTATTTTTTAACAGAGGTGAAAGTCTTTCGTATGTAATGCTGTTAGAAAACCTTCTAGAAATAAGGATAGGTGTAAGATTATCAATATTAGAGCGATGTATTAGTTAATATTCTATTCATTCATTCTTACTCCACAGTGTAAGATAGGGCTTGATAGGAGCTCGTTAACTAATGTATAACATAGGCGTTATTCGTTGGAACAAAATATACAAAACAGGGTATGGACGGTGCGTTTTTTCTCTAAATATGGAAAGTGCATGCCTCATTTAGAAGAGGAGGTGAAATATAGGTAAAAAGCTATACGAACACGGATGCATACGTTACCGGAAATATAGCCGCAAGGAGCGTATAACCCTCGCGAATCCTTAAGAAGAATGCCGAAATTACAGATGTTCTCAGATGAGATGGTTGGATGATGTAAGCGCAAAATATAGACGCAACGATGACGGGGTCAGTGATAATTTTGAAACGTATGAAAAAATATGCGTTATTTAGAAAAAGGTTTATTATGAATTCTAACAGACTAAAAGAAGAAATCAATGAGTGTATTTGCTATTAATTACTAATTGGCATCTTTTACATAATCATCATACTGTGACTGAATATAAGAAAAGCTAATCCCGCTCCGCTAATTATACGGTCACACCCCGTACATTCAAGAGTGCATTTTGTTTCCTGCTTCATCCTTCTAGTCCAGGACTGCTGTAGTTTGTTGAGAGGCATCTGGATTTCTTCTCGATGATCCTCCACCCCAGATTAGTGTAACTGAAACCAATTTCATCAGCATCCAACACCCATACATGTTTTTCTAAATATTCCAACGACCGGATGCTCCCTCTCGATTTTTCATATTACTGCATGTGTGGTTGGGTTGTGGGCAGGTTCTGGGTGTGTCGTGATCAAGTATTTAGATCTCATTTCCAACGTGTTTGTTATATCTGAAAAACGAAAACTGAACGAAGCCTCGATGCGTCACAGGATTCCTTCCATCTATCGGACGTATACATAAGTAGTATGGGGGTATGTTTCTTTTTTTGTGCACATTGATATCCAATTTCCTGTTATGTTACCTCGTGTTTTGAATTCAGAGTGATGTTGTATTCTCAATGGAGAACTGTCTATTAGGTGCATGCAGCTGTATTGAACAATGTAGTTCCTGTAAGTGTTGATTATAGATTGACATGTTTTTACAATATTTCAGGTTTCGACGTATGCTAATACGGAGTCTCATCCCATGTCTCTTTTCGGTTTTTGTTATTAGTTCAAGAGACGGAGGCTGCAACATTATAGATAGTAAGCTTGGTGAAGCATATCATCAGGAACATGGCATAGTGTTGTAATGTTTATCCGTGGACGTTTAGAACGGTTTGACAGGTTTTCTCTCTAAGAAAAGATCTTTATTCTAAATGTATCCTATGTCTGTGAAGATACTTAAGATTCGATTAACTTTCTCGCTCAAGTGATTCCTATAGATTTCGTTCTAAATATAAAAGTATACCCTCTGTCTTACGGGGTATGTGTCCTGAACCTGTTTACAGAGTTGTTAGAGGATGCTGAGTCACTCTATGGTAGTATCAGAGGTGGAAATGTGTACTACCTGTTTGTTTCGCTATGAAGACATTTGAATATACGGAGTGAATAATCTCGGTCTTGAACACTGTTTGCAGCTAAGTATGCTTTTTCTTAATACGATGTGGAAGGATCAAGTTTTGTCTTTATATTTTTCTTATCTATCATGGGATGATTCTGAGTAATCAATATTATCGCCCTAACATGTGAAATGGTTATATTTGCCTCAAGAGTAGATTATCGGGTATTTTTGGGGTTGATACATAAGCATACTCTAGTGGATGTATAGAAAAATCCCGCGCGGTTCTATATTTAATTCACTGTTCGCTTTTGGACGGTAGAGGTTATCAGTCCTCATTGTATGAGGCGTAAAGTCTTACTGTAGTTTGGACTTATTGAATATTGTTATAGTATCTTAACGGATCGCAGTGCCCTAATGTCGAGCTTGTACGCTTGTTTAGCGACTATAAGCTTAAGCGATCTATTTTTCATGTAAGTGTGACATCGGGGACGAGGTTGATAAGATCTTTTGATAGAGATTAGGGATTCCGTCTAAGTGATAGTAGTAGATTGTTATATGCGGTGTATCGTATTCTCAGCCGCGTTGACTCTGTTTTCAGTCTTGTTATGGGATGTAATTTCATGTTTAGAAGTATGACATTTTATGAGAATGTGGGACAGTTAGGTGTTATAGTCTCCTCTTCTTTAGCTGGAAGTCTGACTTCTTAGATGTGCACCTAATTCATCGTGTCGCTGTTTAGGTCTGGAAACATCCCGAGCTCCATTGAATGAACAGAGTTATGCGCCAAACGGTGTTATTTTGATAGTTTTTTAAAGTATGATTGAAATGAAGAAATAAAAACTTGTTTTTAAAAAACGAACCTTCGAGTTTATAAGGAGGTTTCGCGAGTAATGAAAGTAGGATACTTCTGTAATAAGAGAAGGATACCGTTTTCGTGTTCAAGCACTTCACATGGCAGGGACGATGTACAACAGGCGGACCACGTGTGTTGTCTGTTTTATAGGTGATAGCTGTAAAGAGTTGGCGATTGTTCATGGTTGTTTCCGTGAATCGAATTCTTTGGCTTTATTGTTAGGAAAGTGTTTTTATTATTGAGATAATTGCAATTATCTTCCCGTTCATTTTTAGAATATAGCAGATATGGTGAAATTTATTAGTTAAAACTATGTCTTACCTGTTCAACCCTTATATTCTAATGTTTAATGAGTTTTGTATTATTTCCATTATATGTTTTTTAAAAAAATGTTTTAATGAATTTGGTAATATTATTTTTGAATGCTAAATATTTGTATGTAAAGACTAATACTATTTGTTGCGTAATTAATGTAATAAATTGCATCAAATGATATTTACAATGATATTAAATATGTATACAACGATATCAATTATAAATATATCTGCATTGATGTTAAATAAGTAGCGTTACTCCAGACATTCACAGAACCTCTATAATGACCTAGAGCGTCAAGTAGGACACATAGGAATCAACATTGACTGACATTGTTCTATATACCTCTCCAGAGTTTCTAGCCCTCTTGAAAGGGTGTTAGTATAAATGCATGAAGTCATGAACGAACGCTCGTGTGTTCGCACCTGCGGTGCGCACGTGTGTATGTAGATGTATATGTAAAGGGGGGCCCGTGGGGGTGGGGGTGTATGTATATGTATCTGTGTGTATGTATATTTAGCTGTGTGTGTATATATCTATCTAAATCTATGTAAGTAACCACTCAAGTACGTTCATGACTTCATCATGAACGTACGTTCGTGTGTACGCGCGCTAAGAGCGCGTATATGTACGTGTTGCATTGCAATATTTGCAATATTTTCAACTCGGCTAGTCGTACTTCCCACTACTCATACCGGATAAAAATAAAAAATATATTGAGCAATCAGTCATTTTTCAATTTTTTTTCGAAATTTCTTTCACAAATATCAATAAATTTCTTTCACAGCTATCAATAACTGCTAAAATGAAGCCGCAAGAAAATATATTGGCTAACAAAATTGAAAAATAAATATTGGTGTAAAATCAATAGATAAGATGGTAGAAGAGATATGTGGGTTGTCATATATACACATTACTCCGGGCTGTGTTTCCGTTTTTCATTAGGTTCTCGTCATAGGTTGCTTGAGGAGCATTACTTATCAGAGGTGGAGAAGGACAACTCCTCCTGCATCCTAGAGTTGATCTCGGAACTCCCTCCAGACGTATGGTGAAAACGGTAACGAGCAATGACTAGCAGATTTTTACGGTGACTAGGAATATTCGAAAACGACGTCAATACTTCTATAATAACCCTACTTTCGTATTAGGGCGTGTCCCACAGTTCTTGATGGCACATACAGAAAAGGCGTACTCAAATGTAGTTTCCTGGATATAGGGATGTCTAAGTTAATTATTACTAGATATACCAAGTATATTAACCATAGAGGTATATGTAATAAGCGCTCACAATTATATATAATATTAAAGTAGATATTAATATAAGTCTACGATATATATATATATATATATATATATATATATATATATTATATATATAAATTAATATATATAGGACTTCACCGGGTTTCAGTGATGTATACGGATAATTTACTATGTGAATGGTGTTCATATTTCTACTGTGAGATAGTTAATAGTAAGAGCAGTGGATAGGTTCACTCGACACCCGAGCTTAACCTAGCAATTTAATTAAGATGTGAATGGAGCAACAGATACCAAAATGTAATGAAACTTAAAAAAAAATTATGATTGATAAATGTTAAGCATAAGAAGGACTAGATTTCTTGCCCATGAGAACATACAGGCCTACGTATAGACAGGGCTACGCTCTCTCGTGGCGGGAGAAAGATTCAATTCGGACTTAAAGGGATTATCAAGGTGCAACGCCGACGCTAAGAGAGTCTTTCAATACAGGTACAAAAAATAAATGGGTAGGAATTTATGAAGAGTACAACCCGCGTGTACTTTCTAGGGTTTTTGGTTATCAAATATATTAGATTTTGTTGTGCATAACATATCACAACCTGAACTAAGAGGGCAGTAAAATCGCACTAACTTGCAATCCTCTCAGGGATTACGCTAGTTGGTCTATACTGGGAAATACGAATAATAAGCAATCTCTAAACTTACACCTTGTCTCCTAATCAATACTCATTGGACGGATAACCCGAAATTTCTAAATTTTTTATTTAAGGTGAGATGTGGATTTTATGCACTATATAATATTTATATCCCCGAAAGGTCGCTACAATTTGTCTCAGACTTGCTTGTGAGTGTCTAAACTCTCATAAGTATTTATAAAACAGTATTATAATAATTATAATTTACTATTAAAATATTCTTGTAATATATAATACACTCTGCTCTGTAATTAATATCTTCAAACTTACAAACTATTATATTTATTATACACTATATATTATCTCTCATTTATCATGAAAATCTTGAATATACAATAAAAAGTTAATTCACCAATCAAGACTACTATACTATATCTGCATTAAATTAAAACTAATAGGGAAGTCTAAAAATAGTATATGAATAGAATTATTCATAACCACACACTCTTATCTACACACTATATTTACAAATTTATAATAAGCACATAAGTGTCTCGAGTGCTAACTCAAACACAAACATCTACAAGTGATAAAAAAATGTTGAATATAGCTAAAAAATGAATATCGTAGAGCAGTTGATTGCATATATTATAATGTCATCTAATTTTAGTAGTCTGAATTACTGTATAAAACGATAAGTAGCTATATGATTATCAACACTACTTGATTATATCTAATATGAGCGTTGTAAACTTGATATAATATGATTAGACTTAAGATTAACCCTTATCGGTAGATAATATGTATACATACATATTTTTACAATTATTACAGTTAAATATTATATATTATATAATATTTATATAATTAAAAATAAAATAATAATACTTATATACAGAGCTCAAACTATAGATTAACTGTTTCTTGACATATGTTAATATTATATATAGGTCATGGTATTTCAAGTGAGTATATAGTACATTGAAGTATGAATAGTAAGATTTCATACTTAGTGTATATAATATTATAGATTATTATCTGAATGCATAATTATTTAACATGTAAAAAGAAATGAGATGAGTGCATGTATTACTCAGCATTAGCGTATAATTATCCGCATTGTTCACATTAAGCTATTATCCGCATTATATATACGCTTATTCTATATATCATCCGTCAATTATTGCAAGGATATATCAAGTCATTAATATCCACATCATAGACATCAGAGCGTAATTTATTACTCCCAGCTATTACTTTTATATAATCTGCACATTTCACTCAGTAATATATATCTAATAATTTTACACACTATATATATAATTATATATATATACCTATGTCATAATCACCTCACACTATATTAGTAACCAATATCCCTTTATATTAATTATCCTATATGAAATTATACCCAGTAAAACCAGGTAAAGAATGTAATAAGGAAAGACGTAGTAGATATGAATGAATGATAAAGGAGATAGAATATACCAAAGAACTAAGTGTTCAGTATTTCTAGTGAACTTAATATTTATCGAGCAAAGGTCTCATTATTGAAGAAAATGATACTTGTTATGAGTTAATTTACTGATTATAAACTAAGTAAACGTTTTTTTGAGAAATTACTGAAATCTTAATGTCATACTATATTATAAAAACTAGGAAAGGCTAAGAAGATGGCGATAGAGGATATACGTAAAGAAGCAACGAGAAAGCAAGGTTGGTGGAGAACGGAAGAATTTTGAAAGTGGAGGAGGATGGGCAGGATATTATATATTCTTTTAGTCTATGACCACGACCGAAGTGGTAACGAAGAACTCCCAGCATTTTTCTGAACCCGAACGCCAAGAAAACTCACACTCCCCCTACGCGCAGAGAATATAGTATTAATCTGAAACCGCTGTGCGGAGTAGAACACGTATAAGGGTATTTGCGCCGCAGCAAAGTTATGACTCATTGACTCATATTCGATCCAAGCACGAGTTATAAAAATATCACATTATATAGCATAATGAGGTTCTAGCAATTATAATATAGTGAAACTTATAAAAGATTAAAGTTAATAAGACGGTATAAACTGTAAGAAATATACACCATTTATCACTCATATAAAATAAAGATGAGATAAGTTTATTGATACAATGTTATCTCAATATAAGGACCTATAGCGTTATCCGACGTATTTGGCAATACCAATATCATGATGTAACCTTTATAATAATGCTACTCATCTATGAATAGTTAAATAGTAAAAAAGATTTTATTCGGTACATGGAAGGAATAGTTAATGTATACAGTAATATATAAGCTAGAGCTGATTACAGTATAAGGGCTTACGCACTCCACTATGGAGGATACACGCCTATCACACTACATACACTGTACACACGGAGCTTTGGGCCATTCATCGTAAAAACCTAAGTAAGCTAACGTACGTGGCACTGATTGACTGTAAACATGTCCACAACACTCAACAATTTATATCACCACAGGATAGTACAGCGAAATCGACTCTCACAACACGCATGAATCACTGGAGTTCCAATCTGGTCCGTTTAGCTTCACCAGCTCGACGACTTTGTCGTTCACATCTGTAGTCTATCTCTGGTTCGCCAAGTGGATCGAATCAGCGAAGCATTTTGTTTGTGTTGACTGCGTATACCACACGCTCGCTTCACACTTTCTCTTCCTTTGCATCATCCTCGATTCGCAACTGGTTCTCCGCATTTCCTGCCCAAATTTACCTACCCGGCGGACATATCTCTCCGGAATGCCACAACATTCGGAGGCCAAGGCCTCACGCTCGCTGGGAATCGCGCACCCGACACTGATAGACGTCACCTTTCCACACTGTCTCCCTGTCGGGACCCGGCTTTCAAGGTGAGCACCTTAGTCGGAATCTTCGGACATAGCATGGGTTACTTCCCGCTATTATTTATGGCGCAGCACTAAGCGTGTGGAGGAAGAAGAAAGAGGGTAGGGAATCTCATCCAACCTCTTATCGTACACCTATATGTTGCCTGGGTCACGCCCTTACGGCGCTGACTAGCTCGTCGAAGCGTCAAATCGGTTCGGGCTTACATGACTTTTACCCTTGGAGGGCTGGGAACAGGCTATCTGGACAACGTACTGCCTAGCACTGGACTTCAATTAATTCACTTTATTTAACACACTACATATTATACTGCCATAATTATAAATTCTACTAATTTGGCATTATATGTATGAATTTAAGTTTTCACCATGAGATTGTAATAACTCATATTCTATAGCCATGGATAGGGCTCATTATATCCGTGGAGACATTGACTAGTATTAATAAAGCATTACCTAGCTTTAGACTACTGATGTTATCTAGATAAGAAGGAACACATAGCATACGGACCTTTACAAGATGTGACTTATTATAGTGATCAACCAGTTATACAGAATGGTGAGTCTAAGAAACTTTTATCGTTGGCGGCCTATATTTAGAGAGATAGTCACGTTATAGTTAGTCTGTGGTTCGATTGGAAGAATTGTATTATTTACGCTATTATGCGTGACGGGAATTATATGATATTTTCTGTTATTTAATTTACACAGATAGGTCTGAGTGGTGCTACTATTTAATTATATATTGTCTAGTATTTATGTGTTTAAAGTTAGCGATACCTCTGAGGTCTTTGTAACATTATTGATCGTACGGTGAGTGTGTTCATTCATGTGTGATACAGATTTTATAATATTCACACGAGGCATGTGGACCTTTATGCTAAAAATGGACACTACCTCTAATACCTAGAAATTTTAATTGTTTTGTGCGTATGTAGAGATCTATGGATCTGCATTCAGTATTATAACCTTACATGCCACCACTATTATTATATTATCTTTCAGATCAAATACGTAGTTAATTCAATATCACCTAGTAGAATATTAACTTTGTAACATTCATCCATCACGTGCCCAAACTTTCTTACAGTAATCACATAAGCGAGATGTTTTCGTAGGTAGTTGTATCTCGTTTGTGTTAATCGATTGGTGGTCAGTGTAATGGTGTATATTTTATGGTCTTAGTATTTTTACTGTTATTTAATATTTGATCGATATATGAGTGGATAAAGTTATAGTTATTTTAATACTATTGTATATATTTATCACGACTCAGTACAATTGTTTTGGCGTGTTGTTATTGTTTGTTATGGAAGATTGTGTATGTTGTAGTCTTTGGTGTGAACTCTTTTGACAAAAACATACTTGACCAAGAAAACCTGGATTAATAACATCTATCTGATCATGTTCTTCACGCGTTTGAAGTCTCAGACCGCTCTTTTGTTCTATGCGCTGAATCCAGAAGTAGCCGGCGCGAGAATTCACAAATCACTGTAGCCGGAGGATTACCTTTTCCTGCGGATACGACCACAGAATGAGGCGGTTACGTTCTTGGGGATTAAACGGGATTATTTTTGCCCTTTCATAGAATCATAGGAAGCGCGGGAATTGGCCTTGCAAAGAATAGAGCGTATTTGTCACGAGCCATGATAGGCAAATCAGATGCATTTATATATATATATATATATATATATTATTAATATAATAATTATAACTATATCTTTATACTCTTTAGCGTTTATGTTACGTAAATTTATGATATTATAACGATTTTTTACAACATAAGGAGAGAAGTACTAGAAGAATAAAGCAGTTCGTATATAGAGAGTACAATGCTCTACTCAATAATTCATCTCATTAAATTATTATACCGCGATTATAGGTCATTTCTTTAGGTCAGAGATTATGTTATTAATCCAATGAGCGATAGAGCGTACATACGAACGCATCTCACCTTGGAGTCCTGTAAGCGGAGTGATAAGCTTTCAGCTATACTATTACAATCCTTTATACCGATTTTTTCTTCTTGCCTTGTAGAAGCTTGTAAATATTTTAAGCTTCGAATTATCTAAGATTTTTTTAGTTTATAATTATTTGTAATTCCGAGTCATATCCTATTATCGTAAAACAGTATTTTATATATAAGATACTTTGATAGGAATACGATTCACTTCTAAGTGCCTACCTAGCAACCCTTATTACCAACTGAATATGAAATAGTTAGTCAGCTATTCGGATAGTTATAATTATGAAATACATAATATATGTTCAATAAATCTGGACGAAAGAATCTAACACAAAAATTCTATTAGATACACTGACCCTCATACTTAAATTCAGGTACTCATACCACTTTGAGAACCTTACCTTGTAGATTCTTGGGACGATTTCTGTATCATAAGATACATAAGATAGATATATGGATAAATAAATAAATAAGCTATTACATATGTCGTTCTATAATATAAATATATAATTTAAGTAATTTCACAATCTACTGTAGGGTGTAATCCAATCACATATATATATTAAATACTTACTTCATTGTCTACTCTATATAAAAATTCTCTCCAACCCCTACTGCACTCAACACGATAATTAAAGACTAAAATAATCCCTATAATACCCTTCTTGCCAGCTCAATTCTATCACTATATACATATAAAACATAATTCCTCCTTCCCAGCCAAAAGGTCATGAGTAATTACTAACATTATATCATACTCACCATAACCAACACATAGTCCTATACATATAACGAGTACCCAATAATAATTATACAATATTTATTATATAAACACCTATATATATATATAATACCTCTATACCTAAAACTTTCCCCTAGTAAAATAGAACATGCACTTGAGAGTCCAGTAAAGAGGCCAAAATCGACTTCGATATATATATATATAGCCCTAAAAATAAACAGATTTCAAGGTCTACAACTCATCTAAAAATCATCAATGCAATATAAACATATGAATTACTTAACACTAGACTATATATGTCAACCTTATCCCTACCCACTTATATGTACCAGATGTCTAACTAATAAAATATCCCAAATAGACACCAATAAAGTATACCATTCCTTTCACTATGGGTGGATGCTCTGCTCTCAACGCCCTACCCGCGCCGACTATCTCTATAAACCTATCTTCTTCATTTATACTGATAACTGTGGATAATCGGGCTAGGGTTAGCTGCTGTGCAACGACTTCAGAATTCTACTGACACCTAGCGTAAGACAGCTTGTGGACCTCTAGCTCTCACTAACATTTAAGAGTGGGACTCCATACACGAGATGAACTACCTAAGCTACTAATTATTTATAACTAATCAATTCTAACTTAACTTACTTATAAACGACAATGGGTACTTAATACAAACTTTTACAAACTCACTTAACTTATAACTTAACGACTAACTACAACTACTACTACTTAACTTACTCCCGCGGACTACTGGCTTAAACAATGTAAACTTGAGGCTCTTATACTATATACTACCTATATACTATATATATATAAACATAATTATTAAATATAATATATATATTTATACTAATATACTAATATATATATATATATATAATATATTATAATATATAATCAGTGATGGGATACTGAGATTAAATCGTATCATACGTCCATTCAGGTACAATAAATTACGGTCAATATTTATTTTTTAAATCGTACATACAGTCATTACAGTTACAATTTATCGCCGATTATTTTGCCGATTATTTAAGCAACTAAAAACAATATAATTATTAAGAAATTATTATTATATATATTTGAATTTCTTTCATTTATTATAATAACCAAAAATAATAATAATACAATAATAATTATATTATATATAAATAATAATAATCAATTAATATAATAATAATTACATTAATATAAATAATAATACTATTATATAAATAATAATTAAATAATAAATAATAATTAAATTAATAAATTAAATTAAATTAATAAATAATTAATAATAATAATAATTATAATATAAAATTAAATAATTAAATAATTAATAATAATAATAATTAATAAATATATATTAATTATATAATATATAATATATAATTATATATAATTAAATATATATATATATTAATATAATATATTATATATATATATAATTATATATATATAAATAATTATAATACTTATATATATATATGTAATAAATATATATAATATATAAAATATTTTTATTAATCTTATTTAATCTATATATTATAATATATAATATTTATACATATATATATAATATATATATATTAACTTATATATATATATATATATATACCTACTAATATATATATATATATATATATACCAGCATTTATTGTAATACTAACATATGTTTTATAAGCCATAGTGCCTAATTAGGTTCGCTAGTCATATTCTGTTATGCTTTCATATCTACGGCGGCCTTCTATTTTTATCCACATTATCATATACACATACTTATATATATTAACCTAACTAACATACCTATCTTATATTTAGACAACATTTACAGACCAGTATTACCCTATTAAATATTAATATACTAATAATACCATTATATTCCATAATGTGTTAAGGGATAAAAATAATATTGACCCACACATCTAAGAGTATGTCCTGCGTGTCGTTAGAAAGTATAATAATAATAAGGGACGGTGGTAGTTAGGTTTATGGCTGCTTACTATACTACCATATATATATAATACTTATCTATTGGCCTAGGTAAATTTAGCTAATAGCATATACTAATTACGATGAAAGTAGTTCAGTGAATCGCATAAGTAATAGCGTCCACTTATATCTTACCCCTATAACCATCCATATTACGGTACGTAAAAATGTATATATGAATAATCGTTAATCTTCAGTATATGAAAATGTCGAGGATAATTAAATATTTTAGAAGGTAAGATGAGGTAAGAGAAGGTGGATGGATGTATAATTATAGAAATGATAGGAAAAATATTTATGTTATTATGCTTACTAGCTAGTGATATAGAAACAAAGATGTAAAGGTAAAATCAGTGAGATGAAATGAGTAGGTGTGAGTGTGAGATGTGGTGTGTATTAAATTAGTGTTATTATGTGTTTTGACTGTGGAAATGAGAATTGAAAGTAATGGGAGGATAGAATAGGATTTGCAATTCTGAAATGGAGTTTTGGCATTTTCTTTTTGAGAGTGGCTCAGAGACTTTAGAATACCTTACACCGTAGAACAAAACTTAACTTTGTGTAGTATGAGATCTAACCTTACTAGAAGTCTAAACTGGTAAAATTTAGGGAGGCCTGGAAAGGTCAAAAAAATACTGTGTGGACTTTTGCGACATATGATATCCACATTCTGAAGGTAAACTTAGTCTTGAAAGAGTATGATTATTCTGTGGACTAATCTTTGACTAATGATGTTTTGGATGGGGGGAACATAGTGAAGAACTTTCAGACATTTCATAACTTTTGCCACTTAACTGGAAATTTGATACATGTTGTTATCAAAATTTTTACCTTGTTGATATCACATGAAATGACCCATATATATATCCAAGAAGGGAGCGCTGGTAAGTACACACTACTATACAATTACTCTACTACAAAAGTTCACACTATTTACTCCCTAGCGCAAATTGTGGCATAAGGACGTTACACGTAACGACTCAGAGCGTTTAAAGGCATAAAGTGGGACTACTGAAGCATTAAAATTCTTAGATTAAAAAGGAAAAATACCAGATGATGGAAGATAATTCCAACAAAACAAAGGTGGTGGGAAAGAAGGAAATACACCAAGCAAACTAGCCTGGAGTTACCAATGCAAAACCACAATAACCGTACGACCATATACAGTAACATACTTGTGCTACGAGAGCCAGACTCGAGATAAACAAGCTGTAGACGCTAGGTACAGTCGAAGTTGATAAGTTTCCTCGAGCAAGCATTGCACTCAACTGCTGCGCGTTAACTCTATAAGACTTAATAACAATGAAGAGAATCATAGGGACACTGCATCTACTAACATCGAGACCTCGCAAAGATAGAGGGTTATCAAAGTGAATTAGAGGAAAGTACAGAGCAGTTTATAAACCTTTTTGCCGCTGACTCGAACCTGTCCAAAAGCAAAAGTCCAGGGTGTAAAAACCAGAGCCCCACCCCTCATACTTTACCCTATAGATATTGAGTTAAGTACAGTTAAACTTATATATCACCATACATGTGGCAGTGATGAAGACCTTTGTTATATATTAATAGCTAGGAGCAACGAGAAAAAGGAGGAAAATAGTCCTCACACGTCACTATAACAGAATCTTCTTCAGTTCTTTGAAGGCACGGCCCTAGCAACCGTTGTTGCATGTGAGGTTTCCAAGACATTTTTTTTGTTCATGTTAAGGCAAAGGATGTTTTTAATATTGTCAACAGGAGAAGACGACAGAACCGTCGAAAGAAGACAGGAAAAGTTGATGAGTATTTATTGGAGAAGGAGATTTTATGACAATAGAGTTATATGGGCCACTTTTTAATAATGAATTGAATTTCCACATAAGATATAATTTCTATCCATCTAACTGACTATATATTATAATAGAGATAAATAATCTAGGAATAAAGAATTTAAAGACGTATGAAGGAATTTCCAATGAAGTAACTAAACTGTTATATAAGTAGGGTTAGTGTAGAAATATGAATATATGTAGTTATAAGTAAATGAAGGGTCGAGTCATCGGAATAAAAGTGGAATATGAGTGGATAGTTAGAGGTGCAGGTGAGAAGATATTAATGAAAAGTAGGTGGAAATTTTAAATAAATATAATATTTAAAAATAGGAAATAAAAATTAGGAGATAAGACAGAACCTAGAGGAACCCTGGATATTTAGACTAGAAAAAGAAAAGTAAGTCGCCATTTCACATTACAACAAATAACAGTATACCGATATTGTAGCGATATTGAAAGAATGACTTAGAATTATAATAAGTTAAGACAATAAAGAGAAATAGAGAGGATAAACATACCAAAGGTAGGGGAGCTATTGAGAAGCAAGTTGACTAGCGTGTCCATAACTATCGGTATATATTCAAAATTACTTTGTATTATATGTATCAAAATAGCGCCACCTAACCTCACAAGTCTCACCCGTAGTTATCTTAAGATCGAAAAAACCATAAATCGGTTAGATAGGAATGTACTATCTGGCAGCTTCTAAGTATTATAAGACCATCTTCGTCAACGTAGAGTCTCCCTGATATAATCTTGTCACAATTTATACGGAGTGATGTATTTACAGTGTAATCTAAAGTAAATGAGTATTGAGAATGAGGTTTTAAAAGATCTTAGAGTATGAAATACTAAAGTGAGGCTCTTAACTAGGGCTGAATAAGTTAGATATAAGGAACAAGTAGCAGGCTTTAACCTTTTTATCCGGAGAATTAAGGTTTTGGAACATGTTAGTAAAACTCGCACATCTGAAGGGAGGGAAAGGCTATGATATTGAGAACATATAGAGAATATAGTTGTATAGACGAGAGGCCTGAGAAGAGATTAGTCACTTATTCAAAGTTAGGAGAATATTTAAGCAACTAACAATGAATTTACTAAGATATTCAGAATAAAAGAGGAGGAAAAGGCAGATTTACAGAATTGCTAGAGATGATTATTATATTAATATTAGTTTCAAGTTATATAGGAGACCTAAAGAGGAGGTTCATGCCTCAGCTCCCCACTTTATAGATGTAATAGCCACTTTGACTCGTCGAAGAAGTATCACTCTTTCAGCCACTATTTATAGCTGAAGTAAAAATAAGCGAGAGAGTATAATAGGATAAACGAAGAAATTTTTCCACCCACTACGACAGACACTGTCTCTTAAGCCTGAATGGCCAGAGATAAGCACGATCTATCAGTATCGAACCATGGATTTATGAGGAAAGATAGATTTTAAGTTTTTAGAAGGAATAGAATATGAGGAATTAAGTATAAAATATTATAGTCTTATGAAGAAGGAATGAATATCACTCATGCTTACATTAACCCATAATTCGAGATAACAAGCTTCTCATATCTCATATATCTTTTAAATCTTTATACATATAACCCATTCATTATTAATTCCTTTATGAGGTAGTACCAAATTTTTCTATATCCTGCTCAAACTTGGAATAACCTTTAACATATTAAGTCCCTGGTCCATAATATAATTTTATTACATTGTATATGATAGGAAATACAGTACCACTTGCCTTATTCAGAAATTATGTATTACGTTATATTAATAATGAATCGACTAACAATATACTAATGTCTCCTCATTTCTCATTAATAAATAACTATATTTATTCTATTTTCATTGATTAAACATATTATTTATTTTAATTATTATTATATTTAAATTATTATTATATTATTATATTATATTATTATTATAATTTATTATTATTTATATATTAATTTATAATTTATATTATAAATTATTATATTAATTATTATTAATTTAATTAATTATTATTTATATTAATAAAATTATATTAATTATAAGTGAGACATAAGGAATCAA
Source organism: Trachelipus rathkii (assembly GCA_015478945.1). Classification (NCBI taxonomy): domain Eukaryota; kingdom Metazoa; phylum Arthropoda; class Malacostraca; order Isopoda; family Trachelipodidae; genus Trachelipus; species Trachelipus rathkii. Next base: position 35,757 of record JABUQX010037713.1, read on the forward strand.
AAAATTTTGAATCGCTAAAATAATTTCTAGGGAGGTTGAACCCCTTACTGGAACCCTAATACACCTTATTAGTCTACAGCCTATAATAAATATACTCTAATGTTATATTATATATTATATAATAAATATTAAATAATATATAATATAAATTAATATATATTAATTATATATATATAATAAATTAATATATATATATATAATATATTATAATATATATATATATATTAATATTATATATATAATATATATATATATAAATATATATACTAATATAATAGTATATAATAAACTAATACGTAATAATGGATACTTATATATATAATATATAGAGAGAGAGAGAGAGAGAGAGAGAAGAGATTTTTAAAAAAGTGTTTTTCAATTAGGCATATCGTCATCTACGGCAAAATTTGCTCTATCGTACTCATCACGCTTCATCGTCCATCGGCAGAAAAAATTTTCATAATCGTCCCAATCACTAATATATATAATATAACAACCAAGTATATATAATATATATATAATAAAATACTAATAAACTACTTAATATTTATATTTACTTTATATATATAATTTATTAACTTTAAATACACTACTTATATATATATATACGTAATATAACAGGCTATATATATATTTATATAATCTATAATTTATACTTTAACTTACTTAAATATATATAAACTTATATATTATAATATATAACATTATATATATACGTATATTTATATATTATATATTATTATATATTATAATATATATAACAGGTTTATAACAACTAATTTAATACATATATATAACAGGAAACTTAGTTATATACACTACATTATTATATAATATATATATATATATATTAACTATATATATATATGTTTTTTCATTATATATATACATAAATACTTAACAGCTACTTACTTTATATATAACTAGTATAATCATACTAATTATTATATATACTGATTTAAGGTATGTACTATAATTATTATTTATTATTATTATTATTTCCATTTCTTAATTTTATTTTAATTAAGGTTATGTAAATATAAGTATTGATTTATAATTATATAAATTAATTTATTTATAATTTTTTTTAATATTTTATGGGATCAGTCAAATCAAACGATTTATTATTTTTATTAAAATTTATTTTAAACCTAAAGCTCCGATCTAACCTCAATACATATTATATATATCACTATATAGGAATTTTATTTAATATAATTATTATTATATTAATTATATAATAATTATATTAATATTATAATGTATATTTATATAATATTATTATATTATTATTTAATTTATTAAATTATTAATTAATTATTATTATTATATTAATATTCATTATTTATTAATTTATTTAATTATTAATTTATTATTATTATATGCTGGAGGGAGCAGAGCCAGAATGACCACCTGGTGTATGCAAGGCTCTTAGTGCAGGCCCTCCTCTGTGGCTATGAAAAGAGATTTGCCCACCTCTTTCAGAATAGAGGCCTCCTTATGGCCATAGCCCTCCACCCGCCTTCACCCTCAAGGCCCTGAAAAGCATTGCCCCTGACAAGGTTGAGGAGATCACGGACATGGTCACCAACGAGCTAAGGGCCGTCATTAAGCCCAGGATGGAGGAGCAAGCGTCAGCCTGGCCAGCCAGAAGTACAAGAACCTCAGGAGACAGACGCCCGCCTCTTCAACAAGTTGTTTGCTAGAGAACCGGCCAACCAGCAGCAGGATGTGAAGGACGTCC
>JABUQX010037713.1:42500-76437 GCA_015478945.1 Trachelipus rathkii
CACAAAACTCATGTGCATGAACAAGCACCCTTGTGACTACGAGGGCGTCCGTAAAAATTGGTGTTACATCGATAGAAAGTTTCCTCGAGCCTTGCCGCTTACGGCACCTATGAAAAAGAGGTAAAGCACCAATATCGCGCCGCAAAGTAGAGGGTAAAATGAATAATTGGAAAGTACAGGACAGTTTATAAGCCTTTTGACCTTTGACTCGACCCTGTCCAAAAGCCGGGTGAAACCAGAACCCCCCCCCCCCAGATATGAGAGCAGTACTCCATAAAAGGACGGATGAGAACACTTTGTTTTGTGGGGTAACTGAGAAGAGGAAAAAAAGTTCCCCCTAGTCTAAACAGAACTCCCAATTTTCTTTGAAGGGACGCCTTAGCAACCGTTGTGAGGTGAAGGTTTCCAAGACATTTTTTGTTTGTTAAGGTGAAGGATGTTTATATTGTCAACAGGAGAGACGAGAGAACCGTCGAAAGAGATAAGAAAGTTAGGTGTCTTAGAGAGGGAGATTTGCAGAAGTTGAGTTTTTAAAGAATTATATTTCACAAGGTTGGAGGTCGACCCCAACCGAAAAACTATCCAGACAAGCGAGAATAGAATCGGAAAAGATTAAGCGAGAGGAATTCTAGAAGTAAGAGGGGGAGTAGAATTGGATATGAGTTAAAGAATGAGGGTCGAGTCATCGGCATAATGAGTGAATAGAGTTAGATGTGCAGGTGAGATCCTTAATGAAAAGCAAGGAATAAAAGTAAGGAGATAATACAGAACCTGAGGAAACACCACTTTGACAGAAAAAGAGAAAGGTCACCCCATCAACAAACAGCCGATATTGAGCGATTTTGAAAGAAAGCTAGACATAAGCAAACAAGGAGAAGAAGGAAACCAGGAGGGGAAGCTTGAAGAGCAAGCGACGCGTGCCATAACCCGGTCAATATGCGTTGGATATGTCACGAGCGCCACCACGCAAGTCTCCCCGTAAAGTTCCTAAGGGCGGGAAAACCATAAATCTGTTAGATAGGAAAGTATATGGCTAGTAGACCTCGAGTGCCGAAAGCCTTACTGGCGATCAGAAAGAAGGGAATGGAGAATTCCAGATGGTCTAAGAAAGTGAGAGTTGAGAAGGGTTTCAAAAAAGATCTTAGATAAAATACAAGTTGGACCTATAGGGCGATAGTTAGAAAGGATCAGAGTCCTCTTTTTCTGAATAGGTTGGAATAGGGAACAACACTGATGAAGGAAAAGTGCTAGTATTGAGGGCATAGAGATATAGTTGAACGAGGGGCGGGTCAAGCACGGAAGCACACTCCCTCAAAACTTCGGGAGGAAAATGCCATCCGGGCCACCACCTTCCTAACGTTCATAGATTCCAAGGAGCCCATGCCACCCGATCAAATGAAAGTACAGGTAAAGGCATAGGACATCTGAGAGGAGAAGGAGGAGGAAGAGGAATGCCAAGAATCGTCCAGGGTTGAGTAGAGGAAAATAGGAGGCCGAAAAGATTGGCCTTTTAAGTTGGAGATTAGCGACAGAACCATCAGAACGAATAAAGAGGAAGGAAAGGCAGATTTACAGAAGTTGTTAGAGATGTTTTTTTTTGGCAAGAGGCCAGAAAGATTTTGTCAGTAGGAAAGAACCAAGGATAGGTTAGCGCACTTTTCCGTTTGATGAGCCCGGCTTTGCTCGTCGAAGAGTATCCCCTGCAACGATTTTACTGAATTGCAAATTATTTATGTAATGGAGAAACGGAGGAATTTCCCCCCCCCCCCCCCGATACGCAATGATCTCTAGCCTGAATGGCCAGAGAACAGCCACGATCGCAAAGCATGGATTTTGAGGAGAAAATGAATTTAGTCGAAAGAAGGAATGAACCTGTTATCCCATCACGATTACAGCTCCCTCCTTCTTTATCAACAGAAGCTGAAGCGTCTTCAAAGTTCAAAGCATTCACTCCAATTATAGTTAGCTAGAAGCAACGCGATGCCCCCCAAATAGCCGATCAAAAGGTGCCAGAAAACCGCAATAGGGCAGGACGGAGCTGTCTTTGGTTGAAGAAAGTATTATATTTAGAGAGATATAGCTTTGTGGTCAGATTTACCGATAGGAGCGAAGGTGGTGTATTTATAGAGAGAAGGGCTAGTGGTGAACATAGGTCAGTGTGTTCAAGAATTGGTTGGGACGAACCGGAATGTGTGTAGGTTCTTTAAATTAGTTGCTCCAGATCGTTTGATAATACCTGAATGAGATTCGCTTCCTTTCCACCTAAAATAGCATGAGAGAAACACATCATTCAGTGTTGTGTACATTGAAATCCCCTATAATAGAGGACCTCAATATTTGGGGATGAGAAGATATTACAGTTTCGGGAAGAAGTAGTAAGGTAATCAAAAAGGCATGAAAATCTTGTTCTGTTAGGGAAACAGTAGCAGAAGCACAAGATTATTAGCAGTAGAAAAAAAAAAGGAAAGAATTTTAAGCACCAGAACATCGAAGTTAGGGATTCGAGATTCTCGAGAGACATGTTATAGAAGTGTCTATGATTACATAGGCACATACTCACCCATCAGACGGAAATTATAAAATAAGGTTATAGTTGGATATATTAAACGAGTTAGAGGATAGGAATTCTTAGCCATCTGGGTCTCAGACAAGAGCAAAAAATTAGGGTTAAAGGGTTTAGAGAGGTGGTATTCCACGGATGCAGAGTTAGAATACAAGCCACTGATTTTGGTAAAGTCAATAGAAAGCCCGCGCCCTGTGCATCTATTATCAAAACACGCAGCACACAATCATTTAAAACACTACACACACACAGAACAATAAACAAAAAACAAAAAAAACAAAGGAGAAAGTGAGTTAAAAATTATTCCGTACGGCTAAAACCTAAAAATTTAAAACCTGAAAATTTTAAAAACGCTAAAACCCTATTACAGCAAATATCTAAAAAGAAAGAAAGTTTAAAAACACTCGCGCACTCAACGCTTACGAAATTGCGTGCAAAAAAGAAAAAAAAAATACTATTGATCAACTAAAAAAGTGGAGATAAAATCTGTATACAATTATAAATAAATGGCTAAATACAAATAGGTTAAATGTTACGACTAAAACCCAAGTTTGAAGAAACGCTAAATCTAAGTTAAAAGAAGTAGAGGAAAAAATCAACACAAAAAAAAAAAACATAACCTAGTACTAACTATATATATTGAAACGAATTATTATTAAATCCAAAAAGTTCTTTCATAATTTTTCACCCAAAAAGTAAGAAGTATCGGCCAAGTATGGCCAGCCATATAACCGATACCGATACCGATACCGAACCCCAAAAATGGCCGATACTACGCGATACCGATACTATCGGTACATCTCCTAATATATATATATATTTATATATATATTATATATATATATATAATTATATATATAATAATATATATATATATATATAATATATATATCTATATAATATATATATATATATATTATATATATATATATATATATATATTTCAAATCTTTGACATAGATTCAGATGTAATAATTATTCAAATTTCCGACTGAATAGGTTCAGAAACAATTTTAGGACTGCCTGGCTGAAGCTATAGTTTGAGTTAAACAGTAAATACTACGCTTGTTTATTGCAAGAAACAGGAAATAGCAAATTGCTATTTAGTTTAAAATTTAAATTTATTGTTTACCTACTGGAAGTGATTAAGCAAATATGTCAGGGAGAAGAAAAACCCCAGTTCATTCCTTGATTAATGTTATAAACTGAGAGACATACAATGGAGAAATAACAGTTTGTAAATTGTTTGAGTGAGGTGTAATGGGCCAAGAAAAAAGCAACATATACTGGATTGTATAAAATGTAGCGATGACATCAAAATGAAATTCTTGGATAATAAAAAAGAGAATATGACCGCGAAAAGGAGGCAAAGTTAGAGTCAGTCAGAATCTGAAATGACAGAGCATTACAGTAATGCTGGAAGAAGTCATCAAACTCATCATACCAAATACTCTTTGTACAAGCACACTGTTAGCTGTTTCTGTATATTATCATGAGATTGATCTGAATTGGCTAAGTACCAGCTTTTCAGTACCATCAAATGCACCATTGTCAACCTCAATAGAAAATATTGAAGTCTGATAAAACTAAGTCTAAAAATATTCGGGAGATCAATAATGTTGAAAACTCCACTTCTGACTTTAAGTCAGACTCTGACTCTCCTCCTCAAATATAATGAATCAGATTTGTCACTAGATGTCCTGATTGGAAAGATATCCGAGGACTCAGAAGCTGATCTTGAAGATACATAAGTATCGTACATTATTATAATAGCTTGTCAGTGTTCTATGTCAATTTTTTCTGAATTTCAGATCAATGAGCAAAAATTATCAGTCATAATGCAGAACAGCTTAACCAGGGATGCTTAGAAAATCAAAGACAGGCAAATGGAACTCATTCTAAGAGAGAAGCTAAGGCAGAGGGCTTGAATGTCTAAAGACGGGGAAACAGAGATCACATAAGTTGCTCTCTCCATTGGGACATGGGCATGACTAGAGATGCAATTTTTTTTTAAATGGGTTAAAAAAAAACGGAATCCAAAGGAAACACCATTAAAAAAAAAACTTTACTTCCTGTCAGAATTTGATAAAACAAACACCATAATCTTTCCAAATCTACAATAAAATTTAAAATCGACTCAGTAAAAAAAAAGTCATCCTTATTTCCACCTTTCGAAATAAATCATTTGGGAATAAAGTTTCCTCATCTGTATCAAGATGAATCATTTACCAAAAGACGGATCTTGCCCAACCATTCTAAATCTACTATAAAAATAAATCGAGTAGAAAACAATGAAAAGATTATAAAACAAAATGTAAAAAAAAAAAAAAACTTTTTTGCAACTCTAGGTATGACCGTGGCACACACATCCAGGATTTCTTTTGGTAAGGAACAAAAAGCCCCGGTCACATTAGGCAAACCATTTAGAATGGAGTAGGGAAAAGGGAAGCATGACTGGAGAGTCTGCCCATAACTAGCGCACCCATAACCTAACTTTGATTGTACCAACACTATGAAGAGTCGAAGCGAAATCCATTTGCTCACACTCCAACATGTAGTTGTGAGGTGACGTGAAAGGTCCAGTGAACAACGGAAACTAATTTTGAGTTAAAGGATGTGGGGGAGTTACTTGAGGTGGTCATTTAAAAGCAGACCTAAAAACCTCAAGTGTGATTCAAGCTGGATTGATGAACCACCAAGAGTCAACCAGGGAGCTCTGCGATTACTCTACCTTGTTCTTTGTTTCCTTGGGGGAAAAGCATGGCTGTTGTCTTAGACGTGAATAGTTAAACCTCAGAAGCGCATGAGGCGTACTCGCCACCCTAGCAGCCTTTCTTTTCATAAAAAAAAAAAATCGAAATCAGAGAGAAGGTTAAATAGTGAAAAGTAAAGTTTATGATATTAGGATACGAAAAAGCGATATTTAGAATACAGAAAAAATGATGTTTAGAAATTAAAGTTCTGTGAAAGACTCTACAGAAAAATTTCAATGCACCCATGACAAAGCAATAGATTCACCAAAATGTCAGAGTGAGAGAGAAGAGAAAGAAGGTCGCTCGTTGAGCTTTTCTTATGGAAACTCTGCTGGTGATCTGAAATTAAATTTGAAGATTTAAGATGTTTCCAAATCTTCCAGTTTGACAAAGATTCGAAAATTTTGAAAATAACAAAGAATAAAACAATAGAGTGATAGACACAAGGATTTCAAATGTCTTCTTTTTACAGCACAGGTTGAATGAGTGAGTGCAGGTTGCAGCAGAAAGGAAAGGTCCAAATTGGTACTCAGAATAAACAATTTTCCACGAAAAAGTGCAAGCTTGGAAGTATAACGTTTAGAGATCCAGAGTGGGGATGTCATCATGAATATAGGCTTTCTCAGTATAAAGATTAAAGAGACCAGATATCAATTTGAATGAAGAAATTATGATGTTATGCATAAAAGAGTTGGAAGGTGGAGGAGAAGGATAAATTCACTCAAGAAACATCTAAAGTAGTTTAGTTTAGCTGTAGAAGTAAGAAAGATAGTGGTGAATAGTTCGAAAGAACATAAGAGGAAGAAGCAAAGTTAGAGTTCACCGGCTGTGCAAAGTACCAAAAACAAAAATAAAAAGGGAAGAAAGATGAGAAATAAGAAAGATTATCACACATATTCTACTGCGATATTAGTTTTTAGCAATGCAGAGAAAATACTTTGCATGATTCCATATTTGAGTGAGAAGCAAAATGATAAAAACTAATCCATTCACAAAATTATAAACATGGAAATAGAGCCTAGAGGGTTTAGTGGTATAAGTTATCCACAAATGCTTTAGATTAAATAATAATAATAATAATAATAATAATAATAATAATAATAATAATATAATAATATTAATAATAATAATAATAAAAAATAAAAACTTTACTTACCCTTTAATTAATAATGGATAGTATTTATGTGGTGGAATCTGCGCAAGACGAGTTCTGAGATTTTCTAGAGGTAAAATTATTACTGAGGTTGGAAGAAGTTCTTGCCTTTGAAAACCTCCACCAAATAGCTCACCTTCTTTAGAAACAACTCTTTGAATATAATATATATTATATTATATAATATATATATATAATATATATATATATATATTATAGTATTATTATATATATCTATTATATATTAATATAATAGTATGTTATATAGTATATAGTAGATAATATATATGTATATTTAGTATATTAGAAGAAAACTAACTTTAACAGCTTTATCCCTTTTACAGGGGGTAACACGGGGGACCAAAGGAAAAATCGAAACTTAAGGCCGCTATCACCAAAAAGCGCCACCTAAGTGTTTGCAGTCTGCGATGGTTTTAATGCCGGTCGGAGGTAGATAAAACTCCAATCGCTATGCGGAGAGGATTGAACCATATATATAATATAATATATATATAATTATATATTATATAATATATATATATATATATATATATATATATATATGATATTATATTATATTTTATATATTATATATTATATATATATATATATATATATATAGGTATGTATATATAAATATAATATATATATATATATAATATATTTTCTTCTTGTTCTAGTTTTCTTTCAGATCGTTCCATTTCATCTCTTGTTGATGGAGCCAACCTCTTTTTCCTTTCTTATTAATTGTGGTGTTCCTGAGGGTTTTTCATCATTACGCAACTTTACTTCTACTTTTCATCAATCGATCTTTTAGCTGCACTTCTTAACTCTTGTTCACTCTATGCCGATGGCTCAACTTCCTATTCTTCCACTCATTGTCAATTGGTCTCCCTCGTTTGATATCTAGAGTTGAGCTCCCTCGTCTACAGCTTTCTGATTCAATCTTGCCGATATCTGGCGGGATTTCTCAGTGGGGTAGCCGCAATCTTGTGAAATTCAATCCTCTTTCGAACCACTCTTCATATCTCCCTCTCTAAAAAAGCACCTCCCAATTTTTCGTCCCTTCGACGGCTCTAATATGTCACCTGTAAACAACATAAACATTCTGGACTAAACATACATAATGGAATTGTCGGAGACCTCATATCACATCGCTTGCTAAATGGCCTCAAAGAGCCCTGGAAATGTTCTGCTTAGATGTTGCGTCGATTATTTTCTCTGCGCGATACTTCGTTTATAAGGGTCTTATTTGCCCCTGTATGGAATACTGTTCCCCCCATTTGGGGTGGATCGTTCCACCCTCCTTTTGGATAGAGTTGAAAGCTAAGGCTAAGAGGCTTTATAAACTTTCTCATACTTTTCGACTCCCTTGACCCTTTGTCTCTGCGACGTGACGTTGGGCCTCTATCTCTTCTTCTATTATGGTAGTTACAACGGCAGGTGTCTCGAGGAGAATTTACCTCTCGCAATTCCTCCAACCACGCTTCGCCCTCGTTAACACAAAGAGGTTGATTGTTCCTCACAGAAGAATTGTGAGAATATGGAGACTGCCAAGGGATCGTCGTGTGTTTACATTCCTTCTTTTTAGCAGTCTACATCGGTTTTCAATGGAACTTCCTTGCCTTCTTATATTTTCATGCAATATCCAATCTCTCGTGATTAAAGTACCGGCGTCCTGCGCCCTGAGGGGATTGTGTTAGGGCAAGGGACAGGGTGGGTTTTACTTTCATTTATTTTAGTTTTTCTTTTTCTTTTGTATTTTTTTTTTTTTTTATTATTTTTATTATTTTATTTTTGCCCCTCCTTTTGATAAAGGGCCTGCCGTGTAGTGGTGGTATCATGTAATTATATAATATATTATATATTATATTATATATATATATTTATATTTATAGTATATATATATATACTAATATATATATATAGTAATATATTTATATATATATATATATATATAAATGTTGGCCGAGCACCGAAATTTTTGCGCACCGCACCGCACCTCTATAATCTAATGCGCACCGCACCGCACCGAGAGAGAACCGCACCGCACCGAACAATATATATATATAGTATAATATATATATATATATAGTATATATATATATATATATATATATATATATTATATATATATATATATATATATATAGATAGTATATATATAGATATATATTATATATCTTAATATAATATATATAAATTATTATATATATTATATAATATAAATACTATATATATATTATTATATTTATATTAGAGGTGTACCGAAAATTCCGGTCCGGCCTTAATTTCTTATTTTTTCCCGTTCCGTTAACGGAAAGAGATTTGGCAAAATTCCGGCCGAAACCGAAATTGCTTATTTTTAACTCTGAAAATAATTTGCTGGAAGAGATTTATTTTAAATAACCTAAAATAACTTTACAAATATTAATAGTTAATCCTTGTGTGGGTTTTCATCAGTGTATCACGTACCTAACAGTATTCATTAAATAAAGTTTAACCAATATGCCCTTCAAAATATAGGATTATAAGATATTAAAATTAAATTCAAAATGTAATTTCCAAAATTATATATTATAAATATTATATATATATATATTATAATATAATATTATGTATATTATATATATAAATATATATATATATATATTATATATTATATAAACAATGTATATAGTAATAAACAGCAACTGTCTACCCTGCCATAAATTAAGTTTATAAATTTTATTTTATTTTATATATTGTGATAATATATATATATATATAATAATATATATATATATATATATTTTTAATATTATATATATATATTATAGTATATAATATATATATATAATATATTATGGCAAAATTTCCTTTAAACCGTAACTGTAAATTAGAAAATAAATACATTCTAATAAATACTTCTTTTTATATATATTATATATATATATATATATATATTATTATATATAATATATATATATATATATATTATATAGATTATATATATATATATAATAATATATATATAAAGTTACCTTACTTTCTTAAAACACTTTTGAAATTATAGCTGAATATTAAATATTATTGCTTAAAAACTGTTTACCAGTATTGGGCGATATTTTTAAACGTTTTTTCAAATATATTTCCTGCTTCGGAAAACGAAAATAATTTCTCTGAATATATGGAGGAGACTGGAAAGGAGTAATTTTTGGGCTAGTACACTATGTTTGGGAATTTAAGCTTTGTTCACTTTCCACCAATTAAAGAATTCTTCTTTTGCAAGATTAGAATTGATTTTTCTGGTAAAAAAATTTCAATTTCTTTAATGAATCTCACCTTTTTGAAGAGCCACTGATTTTTCTTTTTTTCCTTTTACACTAACTGACTCGCTGTCACTTTAACTTTCTTCAAACTTATAAAAACTAAGTAACTTTGCAGTAATTTCTTTCTTAATGCTCCTGAGATTTTGAGGTACTTGCAAATCTAAGTTTAATTGTAAGATAATGCTCGTTTCTGAAAATAACTCATCGGCTCGTGAACCTCTTCTTCTGCACTACTATATCTAACTTTCTATCCTTCAATTATTTGGTGATTCTTCAGCATCTTTTCTACCCATCTCTTATTTCATTGAAAGATAAAGTCATTTTGTATCTTGGGTCTACTACAATATTAAAAACAATAATCTTGTTTTTGATATATGTCTATTGATCTTTCTCTTCCTTTTTATTCATAATCTAAATCTAATGCTTCTCAGCTGCTTCTTTATTCTTTCTGCTCGTCATCCTTCAAAATTTTGAGAAGATATGACATGGAGATCATATGGAGAGTAAATTGATGATATAATTGCAATTTTGCCTTATAAGTTTTTCGTAACCATGAGAAATGTTGCAAAACTCTTAGAATTTTTTCAAGTATTTGCCTTTATTAGCAGCAAAGCTTAAATGATTGATTTGTCTATATATATAAATTGCCGAGGGTCTTTTCAAGCATTCAAGTTCTTTCGATAGATCAATTATGTGTGCTTATTCCATCCTTGTATTTAACATCTTGAATTGGCAATAAGTGAGCTTGCAAGATGTTGGATCCAAGTCTCTTTGTATTCTTTTAAGTTCATTACAGCTTAAAAAACTGGATGATTGAATGTGTACAAATATTCCTACATTTCTTTATTAAATCACTAACTGTTCTCTGAGAAAAAGGCTCTTTAAAAAACAAAATTGAAGTTTAATGAATAAAACGAAGAAAAAGTTTGTGTATCCTGCTAAACAAGTTCCAAGTTTCATGTTATACTGCTCCTCTCGAAGGATCAAATGGAGTTATGTTTTTAGGAGTAATTGTCCACAATTAAGTTTCATTGTAATTTCAAAGACTCTATAGTGATCTTTGAATTCGCGAGGAATGAGAACTGGGAAGTACTTGCATCATGGAGTACACAGTCCATTTTTTCAACTCACTGGTTAAGCCAGAGCTGCAGTTAAAGAAATAATATGATGACTAATTTGAATGTTTAGCTGTCAGTATATCTGTAGTAAATGATATCTGATCAGCCTTAAGATAACTTCTCGAATACTGCTGTCTCAATTTACCTGTATGAGTTGGTAACATTTTCTCTACAAAATATTTTCTATCAGAAATAAGATATTTTGTTTGAAGATGAGAACAATTTTTATTGGGTTTTAATCTGTAAACCTTGTGAAATGGCTTGGTTACTATTGCGATATAAAATTCATTATTCTGTGATTTTGGGGTCATTGATACTGAAAAATCGTTTTTTTTTGGGAGAAACTCTCCTTAAAACTCACTTATTTACGGCTTGGATTCATTGCTCTTTTGTGGTTTCCTCTGTTCTAGAAAAAACAAGACTCCCTTTTACCCAAATTTTTTACTTGGAAAAAAACACTCCGCAGGGGATCATTACATTTTCACAAAGTGTTGCTTTGCACTAAATATGAGGGTTCCTATAGACCGTAGTATATAAATTAATAATATTATTTTTATAACATGTTTATAATATGCAAATTCATAAGAAATTCCGGTTCCGGTCCGGAATTTTGAACGGAATGTTTTTTGTGATTCCGGCTAATTCCGGTTCCGGCGGACTGAAAATTTCAGTTCCGGTCCACCCATAATATATTTATATAATATATATATATATATATATATATATATATATATATATAGTAATATTGTATTTATATAGTATATATATATATATATATATGCTAATTATAATAGTATATATACTATATATATAATAATATAAAATATTATTCATAAAGTTAATAATAATGTATTATATTATATATAGACGGGCCCAGGCCTATATAGGGAGCGCAAAAAATTTTTATTTGTTGTATAAGTAAGTTCATATGGACTCAAAATCGTGAGGCTCAATCGAGAAATAACAATTAATCAAAAATTTCAGCAACTGATTGCAAGAAGTTTAAAATGTCGCGGCACAGGTTTTATGAATGTAATTATTTTAAATAGTTATTTTTACATCACCCAGGTGACTATAAAGATGCGTTTTGTTATTCATGATGATCATCCGCGTAGGCCATATTCACAATTTAAATTTAAAATAATGGATAATGTTCTACTGTGTTTGTTTTATTACTTTTTATTTTTTTTAAATCAGATTTTGTTCCTTTAGGAAATTTTTCACCCCGTGAGATACAACGATTTGAAGTAAATTAATTAAAAAAAAAATTTTTGTCCAAAAAAAAAAATATTTTTTTCCCATTTTTTTGTAAGGTTTGTGTATAGTCTTTAGTAATGCAACAGATCTTTCTGTATTATCATTCACTACTTTCATAGAATTTTACAAATTTGTTTTACGCGATTATATTCTTCTAAGTCACGTTCCTTTTTGAGGGATGTTCTTTAAGAAACTTACATGGTAGAGCTAAGTTGTGAAAAACGAAAGACTTGAGCTGGAAACAAAATCTGTCAGTGTTTTTAACATTTACTTTTTCGTTATCATTTAAGTACGTACTCGTTTACTTGAATTGTATGTAAATCTGGCTCCTACAATGCCCTTCAAAGCCATTTTGCATTTAAACTTTGTGGATATAGTTAGTTAATCAAAATGAGCAAGTGGATGACGAGCTCCTGCCGCTTAAATACCATAAATGGCGACTGAGAGCACGCCTTGTTACTAGTGCAAAATCTGAATCATCATCAGATTCTAGTTGTTTCAAGATTTTAAATCTACTCTTTGGCGCACAATAAGCAGAAGGAAGGAGCCTTGAAAAAGCATATTTAGAAACAGGTAATATCAGCAAATTCGGTTAATTTTCCTAATTGCACCCTCTTCTCATTTTACGTAAACTTTAATTGCCCCTAAGAAGTACAATTTTTTAATGCTGTGAATATTTACTAAACTGTCGATCTGGTCCATCCATTTGATTAGGCACGTTATTCAACAACTGCTATGCGCACTACCTACGTAAATAGGCTATTTTGGGGATGAGGTAATTAGTAGGGAGAAATTAATGGGTAGAGTGAAGTGAGAAAGTTGAACGACATGGTAAATCTGAAGTCATAGATGGATATTACTGGTGATATGATCAAGAATGGAGGAGAGATGGTGATTGAAAGGATGTGGATGTTGTTCAAATTTTTACATTGAAACAAATGATTGAGAAAATGAGAAAGAAAAAAGCGATCATGAAGGCGAATAGTATGCAAGGGTTTGGGTTATAGGGAATGAATGGATAATATTGAAGTCTCTGAAGGCCGTTGCTTAGCATCGGCCTACTATTTTACAAAGTATAATGTTTAATGCTTAAAGCTTGCGTGAATGGAATCCAAAAGTATGTATGACGATATGTGAAGCGTGTGTAAGAATAATTTCATCGAAATCTGGCTGTTTACTATATCTTAGATAAAGTTGACTGGGTGACAGGTTAGGCGATGTGTTAGACTCCATTGGTTATGTTAATTTTGTATATTGGAGTTGGGGTTATGAAGGAATTAGAAGTGGGGGTGGGCAGAGAAAGGTGATTAGAATGATAGAGAATGAAAAGAGTGGAGGGTACCCCTGCTTTATTGTATGCGAATGATCTGGTTTTGGGTAGTGAATCTGAAGAGAGTTTGGGGATGGGATTGGTAGAGGGGTTTGACAGGGTGTGTAAAAGGAAGGGTGTTTGAAAGTAAACGTTGGATGATGAGCAACTGGGACAAGTGTCTACTTTAAGTATTTAGGATATATTGGATGAAAAGGTGAACGGAATGAATAGCAGCATGTAGGAGTATGAAACTGTGAATGGTTTTAGGGATGAGAGGTGTGGCGTTGTGAGTTAGCATTTGTTCAAATGTTCTAGTGAATGGTGTCAAGGACTAAGTCTTGAGTGCAACCAGGAATCTTACAAAGGTATGTCTTGTTACCTGTGTGAGACATCTTGAGTATTAAGTTGATCGGATATCCCAAGGTGATGTCTGGAGATTAGTGAGTATGGGTGATGAGGGTGATGAATTGGAGGAGACCATATTGTCGTATGCAGATGGACAATCAAATCTTAAGGTGAACGTGGTGTGAGAAGAATGATAAAATGAGATCCTTATTAGAGAAGTGTGAAGAAGAAAGTAAATGAGAGAATAAATTGAAGTACATTGAGATGGTTTTGTCATGTGGAAAGGTGTGACTCGGTATAAGTGAGATATTTATGTGAGAGTCAGGGCGTAACGGACTTTGGGGGAATATCGCTTGAAGGAGAGATGATGTGTGCTTTGGCCATAGGCGTAAGGAGGAGATGATTGCGTCCCGTCTGGCGTTACAGGATGATTAACGTGCGATCGTGTCCGTGTACCATTGGGAGCCTGGCGAACGTCCGGGCCTGGGGAATCGGAGTACTGTGGCCGGTGGTTAGAAGCCCCCCCCTGGATGCGAATCGGGAGACTTGCTTACCAGGTCGGCGCTACGATGTGGGGAGATGAGGGACCCCCTAAGGGCGGTGGAGAGCGTGAGAATGAAAGGAGAGTGTAATAATTGCTCATAGGGAGGAAATTAGAGTGGAGTGTCTTTGTGAGGGGGTATGGTGTGGCCACCTGAGCCCAAGGGATAGCTCACCTATTTGACAAGAGTGCCAGTATGTGAGGGTAAGTTGGCAGTCCCGTAAAGCTCAAGGTGATTTTACGACTGAGCGACGAGTTCTGCACTAAAAAGGTATGAACGGGGTGTAAGGCGTGGCTTTGTACGGATAGGCAGTAGATTCTTACTTCGACTTACGTTCATATTCCTTTCTATTACTTTTCTCTGTTTTCGAACTGTTTATAGTAAAAAGGAGGAAAGACAGAGAGGAGGTGCTGACGAATGATACGAGACGTAGTAAGGAGGCAATAGCCAGACCCGAAAGAGAGAGAGAGAGAGGAGGGAAGAGGAGAGAATTCGATGAGAGAGAGAGAGAAGTAGGAGAGAAGTAAGTCTGAAACGGAGTGATTGAGGAGAGAGAGAGAGAAGAAGAGAGAGAGAGAGAGAGAGAGAGAGAGAGAGAGATGAGAAGAGAGAGACGAGGAGTATGAGACGAAGTACGATAGACAGACGCGATGACCGGAGAGAGTAGAGAAGAATATATGAGAATATTAGAGATGAGGTGTTTGGGGGAGACAGTATTGTCAGAGCAAGAATAGACTGAGAGAGATGATGAGAATAGTAAGAGAGAGACGAGAGAGAGAAGCTGAACTGAAATGATGGAGGAGAGAGCAGAGGATGGTGTGAGATGTAGTCGAGTGGTAGTGAGCAGAGAGAGAGTGAGAGAGAGAGAAGAGACGAGAGAGAGTAGGATAGAGAGAGAAGACGAGCAGAGCATTGACCCAAAAGTTAGATGGCTGAAGAGAGAGAGAGAAAGACAAAATAGAGAAAAAGAACATTTAAGAATAAGAGTAATGAGAGATGTAATGAAATAACGTAGCAAATGAATGAGTCAGAATCGCGTGATCCGAGATAAGTACGAGAGAGAGAGTACTTGTAGAGTATATATGCGGTAGCTATAACACAGAGGTACCGACGAGAGTGATGAGCGCACGTGAGACGTACCTTCAAGTTGATTCTCCGACAGGACAGTTGCTCCTGTTCTAGGAGTCATTCATTCGAGAGATTCATGATCCGAAGTCAGGTTTAGAAACGCTCTTGACATTTGTTGCAGAGAGAGGAAGATGAGATGAGAGGTATGGTAGAGAGAGAGAGGATTGGAGAAGGCGAGAAAGGCGGATCGCACGAGAGAGAGAGAGAGAGAGAGAGAGAGAGAGAGAGAGAGAGAGAGTGAGAGGAAGAGGAGAGAGAGAGAGCGAGAGAGACAGCAGACTGTTCAGGGGGTGGGGCGGGGAGAGATAGGGAGTAGTTAGATGTAGTAAGAAAGAGAGAAGAAAGAGAGAGAGAAGATGAAGAGGAGAGAGAGAGAGAGAGAATGAGATGAGAGAGAGAGAGAGGGAGAGAGAGAGACGGTAATAGCGGCCGCACCCATGTACTTTAAAAGTGCAAGCAGTCTGTGCAAGTGATGAGCATTGGCAGGTTAGAAGAGAGACGAGAGAGAGAGAGGGAGGGAGTGAGTGATGAGGAGAGAGGGATGGTGAAGGTTGGCGTATGTGAGTACAGAGGGATAGAGTGAGTTAAGTGTATTGGAAAGATGGTACCGATTGACGACGGAGTAGAGACGTATAGGGGAGGATTATGTAGGCTGTCAGCGATGTAGGAGAAATTGAGATAAGTAGGGAATTAAGACAGACACGCAATTAATATATTGAGATATGTGAGAGCAGTTAAATGTTGGAGAGAGGGCATAGAAGAGTCAGCGCGTATGTACTAAGTGAGGATATGCACGAATGAGAATGACCACTTATGTGTCACGTGGAGTTTGGAGTTAAAGTGGGAGACAGAGACACGAGAGAGAGAGGTATCATTAGCAGCATCATGTTGGAGCAGTCAGTCACTTAGAGTGATCATACGACGGGAGATGAGAGAAGTGTAGAGAGATTTCTGATTACGTGGAGCATGAGAGAATTAATGAGTTGAGCTCGACTATATTTGCAAAGGGTGTCGGTTGTAGACTTATATCACAGTCTCAGATGAGAATACTCTATTTTCGTGAATCAATCCTCGCGTTGTTCTAGCATATGTCTAAGTGCGTAAAATTTATATTATCTCTGCACACATATCGACCATCCTCATATTTACGTGTCACAAGAGGCGATTGTAGCGCTCTTGCAACGTGTAATATCGAGTCGATGCACGAACTGTTGAATCGCTAACTGAGAGAGAGAGATAATATTGATCGGAAAAGAGAGAGTGGGCAAATATGGCATTTGACTGCAGAGCAATATTAATAATATATTGATTAAAAGGAGAATCTCTATATTGCAGAATCCATGCAATATTATTTTTTTTAGTGATGCGTATATTTGCTTATTTAAAATGATTGTGGTGGAATATTAAAGATACAAAAGGGAAAACTTGATCTAGTCGAGAGCCATTTTGCCCATCTCCACCACTTATCCATTGCCAGAAAAGTGCCTCAATCTATATATATTAAACGGCTATCCTCTTGTGAAGTGAAGAAAAATTAGATGGTTCGGGTGTTAAAGTCTAGCTTCATTGCTTTTTCAATTCTCTGCTCAACCATTTCCCTCCAGCAGAGATTGTCCAAAGGATATATTATTAATGCTGATACTCATCTCTTTCAGATAGTCCACTGTTTTCTAACTTCTTTCAATAATTGAAATCATTATTATTACTAACTTTTCTTATCTAATTAAATGATTTGTTCTATAGTTCTTCAGAAATTTCATTTCAATGAATGTACATACCTTGGGGATTTTAACTCCTCATCTTGATATTCGTTCCCGTGAGGATAATTAACTAACAATTCCATGAAATTTTCTTTCCCCTGAAACTTTGTAAAATTGGCGAGAGTTTGCAAGGTCTTCGCAATCAAAGTTATGGACGTAATTTGTGGGATGTAATTATGAGGTCAACTATTATTTCCTGTGTTAGTGCTGAAAATACAGTCAAAGTATACAATTATTTTTCGGTGGAGGATGCATCGAACTATGAAGGTGCTAAGGTAGGGATTCAACGAATTAAAACATTTTTGAATATAAACATCTTTGAAGGGTCTGGCTAATTTTTCTGTCGATATTATTTATAATATATAATATATTTATTAGATATATATATTATATATATAATATATATAATTATAATATATATAGTTAATATATAATATATATAGTATAATTATATATAAATATAATAATAGTTATATATATATTATAGGGGCTCGAGAAAAGCAGTTTAATATTATTATATATGTATTTATATTATATTATAGAACTATGGGGTATATATAGAGATTTAGATATATAGTGTAATATATATTTATATATATATATTTTTGTTATTATTATATATATATTATATAATATATATATATATAATATATATATTATTAATATAAATAGTATATAGATATATATACTATATATAGTTATCTATATTTATATATATATAGTATATATATTATATATATAATATATATATTATATTATATATTTAATATATATTATAGTTATAAGGCTAAATATTATTAATTATATTATATTGTATTATAATATGGATATATATATATTTTAGGATGATATATATAATATATTAATATACTTATATGATATAATGTGATGTAATTTATAAAATATAGGTTACTTAGTATGTATGTAAGTATATATATATTATATATATATAATATGAAGGAATCTCATGTAAATTATATATCTATATATATATATATATATGATTATTATATATAATATATATATAATATTATATAAATAGGTATAGATATCAATATATATAATCTTATATAGTATATATATAATATATATATATAAATATATTATAATATATATATATATATATAATATTATTATATTAGGTAAAATATTATTATATATATAGTAAATATGATGTATTATGGCAAT
Organism: Trachelipus rathkii; assembly: GCA_015478945.1. Classification (NCBI taxonomy): domain Eukaryota; kingdom Metazoa; phylum Arthropoda; class Malacostraca; order Isopoda; family Trachelipodidae; genus Trachelipus; species Trachelipus rathkii. Next base: position 60,931 of record JABUQX010037713.1, read on the forward strand.
AGAAATAAGAATTTTCCACTCTTAGAATATATTCTATATATATTTTATTCTGGACAAATGCACTTCATTATAATTAGCATGTCACTTTCTTTATTTAAAACTTTATGTGCTAAGTTTACTGAAACTTCAAGAATTTTAAACAACATATTTTAATTATTTATAAAGAATTAACAAACTATTACAAACTTATTATGGTGCTGCTGTAGTTTACATGGCCGCTCTTCGGGAAGTTTCAGACAAATCTGAAGTCTGTCATAGCGTTGATGGACTCCAAAGATGATCTATTTATTGTACTTGGATGGTTGGTATTGTTTAATTGTAGTTTATTATCTATCTTTCTGTAAATCTTGTATCCCTCCTCCCGCTCCATTATTAAATTGCTGTGCTACATCTATTTACTCTTCCTAACATTTTGTTATAAATTTCATATTATTTCTTCTGCAATAGGATTCAATTAGTTTCCTTTGTTATTGTTCTGAACAAAATATTGAATTTAGGTTTTCCATGATTGTCGCATATTTTATTTTAGTGTTTAAACTTTCGTCTTATGAAGTGGTAAGAGGCTGATTTATTTCACGGAATTAAATGTAGTCTGTTGCTGAACTATTACGTCTATTTAAATCAGCCGTTTTCACCTATAATAGTATGACGCTTACAGTTATGACACGGTATTTTATAGATGCAATGTGTGTTGGTGGCATTTTAAAATTTATTGGTAGTATTACATAATATAAGAGGTAGTGTATTCGATGGGGTAGTAACTATGGTTTTCGGTATCTATTTCTTGAATGAACTCGAGAAGCATATCTCTTCATATATAATTAATAAAGCATTGAAGAAAGCAAAGAGTATTTTTACCATGCCCATAACCCAGCACGCTCAAGAGGAAAAAATAAATAATAATTAATATCTTACTCAAACTTAATTTCTATATGAAACATCGATCTTAGGATTTTTACTAATTTGTATGATAGAAATTAATAAGTAATAAGAAATATACTTTTTCGTATGCTCAAAATTTAAGGAAGTTCATAAAACTAAGAAAAAAAATTCATGTGATTTTTTGATTTTGTGGATTTTTTAGCTAATTTTTTTTTCGTTCTAAATTAATAATGTTAATGCCATAGTATCAAGTGAATTATAATGTGTAATTTAAGTGATTTTTCATCTATAATACGTATATATGGTTATTAGAAGCAAATGTATCGATTGTAGTTCAAATCAATTTTTCAATAAAGAAATAAATAAAATTTAGATTTTATGAGATTACTTCTGATTATTGTTCTTCTTGAACTCTTAGCATCTAACTGTAATTATAATTTTTTATCATGAATTAGGTAATAATAAAGATTAATTAAAAACTTGTAATCAAAATAATCATAAAAGCAATTTGTGGCTAAAATAAAATCAAGAGAGATCATAAAATCAATTATTTTTTTGATTTTTTTGATTTTTTTAGGCTAATTCTTTTTCCCCTAAATGTAATAACAGTATTTACTTAATGTATCACCTGATTAAATGATAGTCAATAGGTTCATCCATATGAGCATTACGCTCAAATTACCATCCAATGTTAGTTTCAAATCATTTTCATAAAGAAATCAATAAAATTAGATTGTTCATCATATTATACATAAAATATATCGCATCATTTAAAATAACTTAATTGAAGACTCATCAGAGCATTAAGACATCTAAAACTATTATTTAATTAAGGTAATATTTATTATATTTACTGTAATTTTATCATATATAGCGATATATAAAAAGGCAATTTTAGCTGGTTCGAAAAATCATCAAAGAAATCATAGAAAAATCAAAAAATTATTGATTTTATTTTTTGAATTATCTATATCATTTTTTTTTGTTCTAAATTAATAATTATTCGTAGTTATCAACTCTGTATTTAATGGATATATTTTAGATGTATTCTATATAATTAAATCTAAAGGCAGTTAAAAACTGACCAAATCTTTTTTCGATAAAGAAATAGAACCCAGATTTGGATGCTTGTGCGAAACATTGAGCTGAACTTCTGGAAGAAAAGGAGGATAAACCCCTTACTGAAGAGAAAGAGAAGGTTTTAGAAGAAAGCAATTAGAAAAGAATGACCAAGGAAACTCAGAGAGCTGCAACGAGTTCACGAAGGTTGGAGTGCTGGGGAAGGAGAATGGCTTCTGAGCGAACATTTGATTTTAAGAGTTGGCAAAACTTTTGTAGAGAAAGGAATTAAAAAGTATACGAAAATTATAAGGATTATTTAAATCAGAAATTGAAAATCTTATTTTAATCTAACAGGAGGAGCAGTCTAAGCAGTTGGGCAAAATTTATTTTTGGTTTCTTTTTAATATAATTAGCAGTAAGATATAAATGAACCAAGCAATGATTTGGTGAAAAAGTGTTTATTATAAGATGAGATATTGGACAATTCGGACGTGAGCTGGGCGTTGTGTGTAATAGCTTTCCCTTTGCGAGATTTTAATCCATGCACTTTGATGAACTAGTCGTCCGGATAAGCTCAGCGGGAGAGCACTCGCCCAAGTGCTATGAGCGAGAGACCTCAGGGTTCCATGCACTGGTGCGGTCGTGTGAGTGTGAAGCTGATTGTCAGTTCTTTGTGCGTTCCGTGCGTGATCGTTAGACAAAATAAATTGAGAGCACAGACCCTCCTAGATTTTTAAGGGCTCGCCCGTGAGCGTGGGTTGTATATATATAGTATTTATTAGTAAATTATTTATAGTATATATAGTATAAGTTTGTAGTAGTATTTATATATATTATAATATAGCCTAATATATATTGTAGTATATATATATTATTTTTATTATATATAATATAGTAGTGTATTGGAACTTGATGAAAAGCCCTTTGAAGGTATATGTGGTATCATTATAGTATGTTTATTTAGATGGAGGCTGTATTATTATTATCTATATGTTATATTTTATAGTAACTGTGTTGTGTATTTTGTTTCACTATTTTATATTTATGTAGTTATATATACTATATATATTGAGTGTAGTGTAGAAGCTATGATATAGTATTATATTGTATATACTATGATATATATATTTATTTATGGTAATGATAGAATCTATAGGTCGTATATAGCAATAGTTATACGTAATTATAACCCGTTATTATAATCTTTAAATAACTTAATTTTAAACTAAATAATTTATGCTTTCTTAGTGCGTACCCTAAAAGGTTCTTTTCACTTTTCTATTGATGTAAGGAATGGATAACACGTTACGGATATTTGATAAGGTTACGGAAATTAATGAATTAAAAAGGATCGAACGTTTCCATGGATACACTTATTATAAACCTAAAGACTCAGAAGAGTCACTCTCTTAGGATCTTTTTTTTTATTTTTAAAAGAATCCAAGAAATGACCAATCGTGATTATTAGAAGAAATTTATGTCACATATATAAAAAATGACTATAGGATGGTTAGGATCGTGCGTGTTGGGTGTCGTGGGCGCTTTCTATATATAAGTGAAAATGCTATAATTATCTTAGTCTCTCGTATATACATGATATATATATATCTTATTAGCTATAATAGATTATGAGGTAGACATTTATATAGTATTCGTGCGTTATATATATACGACGACACGACAGACGAGGAGGTGTTGGCGTATTGGTGGATGGCTTAATATAGGATAATGTGAGGTTAGCCCGAATAAATGTGCTGCGATAATGGTTGAAGTAGTGTCCTTCGTTGTATATGGTAGGGCATAGACAAGAATTCAAGTGATAAGTGTATAATGAATATATAGATAATATCGAACGTGTCTCTGATTGGCGGTAGTACACTCGAGGAATTGATATGGATTAGTTTGGGGATTGTTATAATTTATTTAATACGTTTACGTACAATAGAGATAGTGGATGATATGATATGCGTGAGAGTCGTCGCATTATCAATAAAGGTAACGAGGTGGATAACATCGACATCCGGGGGGGGGGGGGCACAGCGTGTTATATAGTATATAGGGACTTAGTGACGGGTTACACACGCAGAGAGTGTGTAGTAGTAATTAATGGTATTTAGATATGGGATAAGACTGCTTATCAGCAGTTATACGTAGGTATTTTATACTAGTAAAGTAGCGATAACGATCAGGCACTTTCTAGCTAGAGATAAAAATATTAGATGATTGTTAAGTAACATAGATTATATATGTATATTGGAGTAGAGTGCCAATGATTATAGTGTGTAGGTTACGATATGATAAGGGAGATTCGGCTTTACACTTGATATTGAATACCTCATATTCGGGAAGTTGGAAAACACTGACTTCGTCTAGCTTATACTGAAGGTCAGTAATTGGGTACTACTTTACGGATGGGCTTCATCTTAGGGTAGACGTCTAGGATAAGCTGGCGTGTAGATTTAGACGGCTCCTTGTCATATATCAAGTACGAATTATATGATACCTATTGTTAGGAATATCGCTGATTGAGTAACATATAGTTGGTATGGGGGTTATATATAATTGTGAAGTAAGGTTCAGTTAGCATACGGACTTACTGGTGCATACATTAATAACAATGATTAATGTGGGACTGATAGAGTATTTCATATTATCTAATCTTATCATCTAGATAATCGCTGTACCTCTTGGACCCTAGAGATACTTGTGATTAAACGTGCTTTGCATACAAGGATGAAATCGAAAATGAAAAGCAGGTGAAGTGCTTAGAACAATCGTTTTAAAATGAGATCGTCGGAATCAATCAGATAGATCGCAGTTTACTCTTAGGCCGGGCCTCCTGCTGACGTGATCGCATTTCAAGTGTAATGATGGAAGCTGTAAGTTCACGAGCGTGAACACGCACTCCACGTGCTAGATGGGACTAGTGGCAAAAGTGAGCGGGTGTGTGGTGGAGCGTGGGAATCAAGGACCTCTCACGAATGAGTGCAGTGTATAAGGTTCGTGCATAAGTTGATAGTGGTAGTTTCATCGACGGGGTGCTCCATAGTTGGGTCTCGCAGCGATAGCTCTATGCCGCCGCAGTAGCAATTAAACGTTGCATATCGTGCGCATTTCGTCTTCTATCATCGTCGAGCCGGCTCTGATATGTGTTAATGCCGTACTGCGCATATGCTCTACATTTCTTCCTCAGACATACGCCTCGTTTGTGACAGAGTGGTGAAAGGCACATGTGAAGGGTTTGCTATATCAGTGGACATTTTGAATGTAAATATTGTTATAGTTTGCTTCTACCAATGCTGGAAGCTCAATTCCAGCTTCTTTCTTAGTAACGCAGGGTAATACCTGGCGCCATAAGTGAAAGACCTCGGCGAGGCGCAACTCTCCACTATACACTAGGTTCGCTCTGGAATATGCCGATAATAGGGAAGTACCCGCCTCTATAAATTCATGTTGCGAAAGTTTCGTGTTGGTGTGAGGGAGCGTGTGTTGGTAGTTTGCAAATATGAGAGTATTAAGTACTATAGTGATGCTACCGTGATCATAAAGGCGCTAGTACTTCTGATATCATATTCATATTATTCTCTCATTGTACTGTTCCTAGTCGAGGGTGCGCTTTTCTCACACCCAATACAGCCACTCTCTATAGTACTTGTTTCATGTCCTTGCACTTTATTAATCTTTTCACCCTAGTCAATGCCCCCTAAGATTGCTCGCATCTGAAACACATTCGAAACTTTAGGGATCTAATATGTTCTGTTCATTATTCCAGACCGGATCATGTGCGGCAACTAAGCTGTACTATCAATAAGTTATAAGCCCGATTAGTATCTCACATAGACAGACAATACGCGCGTTGCATTGTAAAGACTTTTACTAGTAACCAAGGACCGATGTAAGTCCTATTATGAGTTCAAGCCATAACGAAATGGTGCTGATATGAGGTTTACCAACGCGACTCTGAGCCGAAGCTAGCAGTTGGATCGGCAGAGCTCAGTAACAATCTGCAGTAGCGTCAATATGTCTTTCTCATGATTTCACAATACGCGTGCCTAGATATAGGTAGGAGAAATGCCTAGTATGTCATCTTAAGCGATATGAACTTCACACTGGGACTGTCGCCGCGATCCATATCTATTGAGAGCTTGTAATGAGCATTATTGCTTGAGCTGCTGTATGTTTTGCAATGTCGCGATCAAGCAGTGGTACACTACCGCGAGTTCCTGCAATCTAAATCGCTACCATGAGTTCGCGTGGGACGAACGCAGATATAACGTAAATTTGTTATAACTTAACAGGTTTTCGCCTGACACAGAACCAAATCATCCGCATATAATGGAAGTAGGGCACCCTCCACTCCATCTCCATTCTCCATCATTCCAACACCATTTCCTGTCATCACTCCCACCTCGAATTCTTTCATAACCCCATCCATCATACCATTGTGATAGCACGGTAGACATAGATCGGCAACCTTGTCTCAGCTCGCTCGAGGTTCAAATCCCTAAATCAAGTCACGTCATTTGACACCAATTTTTATTCTAGACACACGCTTCACTACAATCGATCATATTTCTCTATTATCTTTGAAGAGGTAGTGCTTATCGTCAAATTCGACTTACTGACACGCTTAACACATATATCTGGACTCATATTACCTGGGCCTAGTAAAGCTCCTAATTTAAGATCTTCTATACTATTTGATTGTGTATCGCTCTGGTCTGACAGAAATCTAAGGGTAGTTAAGACTAATATTAGGATTTGATTAGTTACTGCTTTCTCTCGGTACATTTTTCTCATGTATGTTCTGTTGTTCATGTAATATGATTTGATCCACACATCCTCTAATCACTCCTTTAAATGCTCGGCGAGCCTTGTCTTAAAATTATTCAGTCAAGAGCCAGTGCGAAATTCGAGTCACCTTCGACGCCACACTTTTGCCAAAGCCGTAGATAACTTACCAGCCAAGTAAGCGTTCCGAGACAACACCGGGTTCAATATAACTTTGTAGTATCCCTATTAATTTATCTGACAATTCGATGCTCTGGTTCTGCCTTACCTTCTAAGTAGAAGGAGATGACTCTGATTACCCGCATCTTCTGCTCCAATGCGCTGTTGGGAATGTGGTACTATATTGTGTGTGAGCACCGACCCCATAGTGTTAACGTCTTCTTACACAACTTGAACAAAATCCAATCAAGTCGACCATCTCGCCTCCGCGCTCGTTTGGATTTTCAATGTTCTTACTAGTAATTTCATTATAGCACGTGCAATTTAGCCAGTTCATGTCCGCCAATCTGTTCTCGACTTAAATTCTCGTCAGCTTCGATTATACCGTGCGCAGCGCTCGCTTACTGTAGTCAGATATACAGTTATCGCGAGAGATACCTAATTCCTTCTTCGTGCCAGCGTCGCTTAGAGTATATGGAGAGAAGAGCTATATCGACTTATTGTGTCATCATTACTGTTAATATGTGCAGATGTTCGAAGTGTTCTTTCCACACTGCCCACTCATCCATCTTCGATAGTTACAAAAGCATATCGCATCCCCTAGTTCATGTATTCTAGAGTTCAGATCTACGCCGCTTATGGCTCTATTGTCTAACCTTTCGCGCCTCCTTCCAGAAGAGCTTCCTAGTCCCTGCTTGTATTGTCCTCATTCATCCTCCTTCCAAACTGTTCATTTACGCATCTTGGACTCTCCACGTATGAACGTTTAGTATTTCTTTTTCCTCCTTATATATGCTATTCCAGAGCAATCTTTCTTTGAAATTCATCATATTGCTTTTTAGAACATGTCAATGCGCATCGCTCTTTTTTACGCGTTTAACGCGTGCTTCATCACCTCTTCATTCCAACCATTCGCTGTTTAGTATTCTTACTCCTACTTGAGTGCCACATTCACACACTTTCCTTTGCCTACTAACATAATTGCTTCCCTTCTTTGCCCAGGATTTGTTCAGAGTTATTTCAGACTTTGTTCACAGATTACAAGGTGTGTGGCCGCCACGATTTTACTAGGGCGCTCTACATTATCTTAATACGCTTATTGCTTGCTCACTTTTCTTCACCGTTTAATTTTACCTACTCCTTTCGTATCACCTTCCTCTCCATCCAATACCCCACTAACTTAATTTTACATAGAACATGCATATGACTAGCCGATTATCCCAAATCTGAAACAACATAATGATCCAATAATCTCAATACAATAACTTCAACATCTCCTTTCCTCACTCAACACAAAATCAATCATATATATAGGTTATATATATATATATAGTATATGTAGTATATTAGATATATATATTATTATTTATTATAAGGTACTTCAATAAGTGTTATAGGAATAACGTATTATAGGATTATTGCTATAGTCGATATAAAATACTATATATATTTTGTAGTATATTTATATAGTATAATATTATATATATATGGTGTATATATAGTTATTTTATTTTCTTGTTCTTTTTAATATAAGTTTAAGTGTAATTTAGCAATGAAATGAACCAACAATATTTTGGAAAAAGTTGTTTATTATAACGAAAATGGACATAGTTTGATCGGATTCTGTTCTCACTATTTATGCTCAGACAGGAATTATCAAGCACCTAGAATAGCGTTCGGTAGCTCAGACGGGAGAGCACTCGCCCAACTATGCGATGTGAGTACCTTCAGTGTTGTGGTGGTTGTGGGGTTTTTCCATGTTGCACGATCGGTCGTGTAGTGTGTAGCTATTCTCGGTTCTTGGCTCGCTTTCGCAGTACAAAGTTGAGAGCACAGAACGTCTCCTAGATTATGGGCTGCTGCCATGAGCGGCTGGTGTTATATATATATTATGTGACTATATATATATGATTATATATAGTATATATATAATAGTATATTATTATATAGTAGTTCATAGTGATGGGAGAGAGAGTTTGTGATGATCAGCTGTCCATGTGGAATCTTTGAGCTGTGGCACGGTAAGTCACCTGGTGGATTCACCATAACGATAGGTGGAACCTCAGTAAGTAGAGCCTGATGAAACGTACATGCATATCCTAGGTCGTATATAGTTTGTATGCGATATGGTGACGTTATCTATATGGACCTGAGATCGATATTCACCGTCGATTGCAAAAGATTTACCTAGTATTATTGTATGATTGAGTTTTGGTACGGTTTCCGAGGAGCCCATCTACGGTGCGCCTCCACATCGTGCGGTATATATGGTAGAGTGATACAGTACCATAGGAGGCTGGAGTAGAAGCTGCTGTATAATCGTCCGTTTACATGACTGCGACACTGCGTGTACAGATATAGCGAGTGAGTTCGGACTGGAAGTAGGGCGTGTTATGTGGGCTGCTAGTGAAAGAATCGGGACAAGTTTGCCGGGAAACTAGTCTCAAGAACGCGTGTTGACGAGAGCAGGCCGGGTGATAACTCGTTGAGATAGGAGGGAAACGCGATCTAATTGGACAGCTTAAGTATTCTAAGTCAGGCCCTTATTCTCGTCCAATCAAGGAGGGTATAGTTATGTAGTCGATTCGTTTAAGTAACTACAATGTCGTGATATGTGCGTTTCTAGATTATGACTAAGTTCGAAGTATTGGGGTGGTAGGATTATAGATGAAACGCACGATAACATACCCCGAGTAGTAGCAAAATAGGCACAGTAGTTTTAGATGCAGTAGTGTTCAATGATGATATTGTGAAATGTAGGAATGCGTATCTCCAGAGATGGCTATTTGATCAAATATAAATAATATGATTATATATATAGTATTATAAGTATAGTTTAGTATAGTATATGTATATATATATATGTGGTGCGGTAAATTATATGAAATTATTATATTATGATTAGATAAGTAAGAGGTAGATTAATAGCATATTGCGTGCTGCTACTGTAAACTTGATTTTATTAATTAGGTAATATAATTAGGATTATTAACTAATTTTCTAAAAATAAGAAATTTCGGAATTAATTAAATAAGGCAAATGAGCAAATGAAAATAATCAAAATAATCAAAAAAATCAGATTTTTTTATTTTTTTTATTTTGTTATAAAAAAAAATCAAAAAAATTCAGATGTTTTTTTATTTTTTTTTTTTAAAAAAAATCAAAACAGATTAACAACCTTGTATATATTTATATATTTTATATATATTTATATTTATTTATTGTTTAATATATATATATGTATTTATATATTAGTAGGTGATATGAGCCTGATGATATATAGTATTATATATGTGAGTATTAGGTATTAATATATATTTACAAATAAATATGTATACGTATTATATATTGTATGAATAGGGATGGTTGAGTGTATGGTATATTATACAGTAATAAGTTGGGTGGCTAGTAGTATTTAGAGTATGTGAAAGAAGAAGAAGATATAATAGATATATATATTATATATATATATAACGTATTTATTATGGGGGTAGTATATTTATATATAATAGATATATATTTATATAAGGAGTATATATTATATTGATAGGCTGTTCTTCTTTTCTTACCTTCCTCATTGTTGCCCCGATAAAGATGTGGTGGTACCCAGTGCTGTACAAGCATTCGGTAACCAGAAAAGCAGGTAGGAGAACCATGACAAACGTCGAAAGAAAGCCAGCCATACCGCCCTCTCTGTACCATTAAATTAGTGAGAGCGTCGTCAACATGACAGAAAATCCACCCTAGACGGCATCTATGAGGGACCGGTCGAGTCGGACCCTCAACTATGGTAACGTCAATGTAAGGGTTTTCACCACTGTGCCCATGGTGGCCACAACCATGGCCTGCCAGACAAAACCCGCCATTTCCTCGCTATCATGGCATTCCTTTATTCCGGCCTCTTGCCAAACTCGACATTTCCTCCTTCAAGGTGTTTCCTTCACCATTTCAATCCCTTTCCTCTCGTCTCTTGTCGAGCCTCAGTCAGAACTTCCCACCCGATACATATCGGATAGTGTTTCCCAACACACTGCTGCCATATATCAAATTGAAATTCCGCTTATATCAGCCCAAGCCGACTTCAATCATCAGGCAAGCGGCCGCTCTTCCACAGCATGCGACCTTTCCAAGTCCTCACCATTGCTCAATACATAAACGCATTGAGTTAATCGTAGTGTATCTCCTCATGTTGAGCCGCCCTTTCTTCACACCACACCGATCCCCTCTAATATGTTCATTCCTCCGACTTTATTAATCTTTCACAACCCTAGATGCACTGTGGCATACCCGTCGATCTTTGGCCTATAGATTGTACATCTATCTGGTCTGTGGTCTGAACGACATTCGAGAACTTTATGAATCTATATTTCTTAGTCAGTGACTCATCGTCGTGCTCACTACGCGAGATTGGAAATAACACAGGAACGTGAACATAGCCTCATCGGGTAAGATTCGTAGCGCACCCAAAGACTTAGTCCCCTAATTTATATTCGACGGCTATCAAGCGAGATAGAATCACGGATTGGCAGGTCCAAAGTGCATGCCTATGTGTATTCTTCCAGCGTGGATCATAGCAGGGGACTAAGTGAAGAGCCGTACATGGGACATGCTTCGCCGTGGCACATCCTCATTTACGATGTGGTCGTGCTAGCTATCACATCAACGCGTGGCGAGCGCTTCCTGTGTGTTGGGTTTCACCGCTTACTTGACGGGGTTGCTTCTTATCGTATAGAGTAGTGGAGTTAAACTCAGAGCCACTGCTTCCAGCCTGCTCATACTCTATCATGACTTTCACGACTTGTGGTGAGGACTGTCCCACTCACGAACCATAACCTTTTACTCATTATCTACGTTACTTTCAAACTCCATCCTTTTACACAAAATATACCCTCCTGCCAAAATTCTCTACCAATAGCCTCTCAGAGAAGAGCATCTCTAGATTCAGTTCGCTCAAAATCTACCGCCGCAGTATATGCCAAAGGTCGTAGATTTCCGCCTAGTGATAATTAGGGTTAAGGGTTCAGCATTCCTCCACTTCTCTACTCCATATCTCCATACTTAACACACAGGTTCCTCGGTGATTGTTCCCTGCCATATCTTGCTTCCCAGCGGCTTTATGATTATGTGATTATGATCTGAATACTATGGTTCGTGGGTCCTCAATGAAGCGCGGATCACGTCATGTTAAGGCACAGTAATAGGTGATATTTTAGGCCGAAAAGGTACGATATTGATGTGTATAGCATAAGTACCACATACCTAGCTGTCTCACTAAGCTGCGGATGAGTTTGAGAGTCGTACGATGGGGGATTCACAATGTTCACCGATTTGGAGGCACAGTGCCGACTTTATTAGGCTGACACACAATGCGAGTCATTTTCACGTATCTTCGAATATTGTAGCATGTGTGTATGCGTGAATTTAGCTTACTTCAGACATATGGTCCTTGAACCTATTGACGCACTATCGATAAATGTTATGGTGTGCGACTTAATACTGTGCCATAGATTAAGCTTCGCTATATGTAACTGTTCTAGCCCGTCATGAGCGCCTGGTGTAAGATGCCATAAGACTAAATGATTATATTATTCTTCCTTCTAACTTGGTTCTCCGGTGCCATATCACGTGCTGCTCTCTACACTGCGATCCCCAGTAGGTGTGTTACGAATGATATCAGCAAGGTTGTATCGCTAGACAGTATATAGCCACTCCTAAACGCACCTTGTTTCTTCACCAACCAGTCCCTCAAGCACTCGATCGCACTCTTATCCAACCAAAATATCAGCTATACCTTCCCTACAACCTCAATAAACTTAGTCCCCTATGTAATTTCTCAATTGCCTCCTTGTCTCCCTTACCTCTGTATAGTAGGGACTATTAGCGCTTCTTCTTCCAATCCCCTTGGAGCACTATATGCCTCGCATATAACGCTTTTTACACAACGTCCAAATCCAATCAAATCAGCCGATTCTCGCCTCCGCTCTTTGATCATTTTCACTATATTTCATCTATACCTTGCAGATTTAACCAAATTCTTCAATCTTTCTCACCTACCGCTTACCTTCCTCCTTACTAAAACACCATTTCGCCCAAATACTCTATTCTCTTTCTGCTTACATCCACTTCGTCAAGCTGTTCACAACAACCGAGAATGGTATTGAGTTCACCTTCAAGGTTTACTGGTTAATATTGTGCAGTATTTTCGAAAAGTGTTCTTTCCTCCAACACTCCCTCACAATCCATTTCATCAGTTATCAGAAAGCACCATCCCTATTCATTATTCAAGAGATTTCCTTATTCTCATTCTAACCTTTGCGCCTCCTGCCAGAAGAGTCTTCTATTCTTGTTAATGTCCTATTCATCTCCTTCCAAACTGTTCATGTTCCTCCATTTTGCTCTTTTTTTTTCTTCCTTGTATTCTTTTTCCTCCTTAGTTGGTCTATTCCACCATTTTCTTTGAAAATTTCATCATTGCTTTTTAGTACATTCATACGTCCACCTTCTTTTTTACTTTAACGCTTTCATAGGGTCAACAACCTCTTCATGTCCCATCCGATTGTATATCCTTGAGGGGCGCGTTAGACATTCTTACTTCCTACTTATGCACGATCCACACACTTCCTTGCACCTTATCTGAACAATTGCTTCGTGTGCCATTGTGCCCCTCCAAGGATTTGTTCAGTATGCATACCTTGTTGCACAATTCAAGCCGATTTACTAGCGTAGCGGCTCTTTACATGAACTTAACCTTATTGTCTTGCCCTTAAAACTTCTCATCGTAATTTACCCTACTTCTTTCCGATCAGACCTTCCTCTCCATCCAACGCCCACTCATCGTAATTTTTACATAGAAAAACACATTAAATATATTGACCATTCTAAACCCTCTCTACTTGATTTAACATCCAAAACACATACTTCAACATCTTCCTTCTTCACCAACACAAATCATCATATAATATATATATATATATTATATATATATATATATATATAGTATTAGTAATGATTTATGATATATATATTATATATATATATGTATGTATATATATATATATATATAATATATATTATATAGTATATATATATAGATATATATTATATATATATATATGTATAATATTATTATATATATATATATATAATATATTATATATATAGTATACTATATATATATATATATATATATATATTTTTATATATATATATTAGTATATATAATATATATGATTATATAAGTAGATTAAATCTGAACAGACACAAAAAATTGTCGTTAGTAGAATTTTTTCTGGCAATTATTTAGTAGTTGCAAGTTGTACGAATATGATTATTGACACTAATCTCAATGTCACACACATCCAACCATACCCAACACATACCGACAGAACGTCATTCACAAACAAATCACTCTTCGTCATTTGCTTCTCGCATTGGAAAGCTGCGTAATGTAGTATGCGAACCCGACGCCTTACGGGTGGCAAGCATTCCGAGTAACGTCGCGCTGTAAGCAGGCTTCGCCATATATCACGAGCTGTAAATATTCCTCATCTTCCCTTGGGTCAGAAGCCAATACCCAAATACTTTCCCTGACCTAATTATCTCAGATCAATAAAGGCTCTGTGCGTAATAATAAATAATAAAGTAAATAAATAAATATATATATATATTCTTATATATAAGTATTATATATAATTTAAGATGTAAATTATATATATATATAGGTATAGTATATATATAGTAGTAAGTATATAATATAAGTAAATATTATATATTGATAAGTATAAGTATATGTATATGTAATTTGAAGGGGGTTAAGTTCTGGTCTAAATGAATTAGAAAATATAGATATATAAAGTAGCAATAATGGCCGAAACTAAGCTCTGCAAGACAAGATAGTCTGAGATGGGTTTATGAAGAAGAGTGATGCGGTGCCTTACGGATAAGATTGGCGTATTCTACTTTTCTCGGTATGGCTTGGCATTTATATAGAGTAGATCGTGTCGGTGAGGAGCTTTGCAAGGCCTCCGTCGTGCCGATCCCATGCTAACTGCACTACAGGCGAACCGCTTCGGCCCCAGGTGGACAATGCCGCGAGCACACTCCTGCTCTCCGGCCCTGGAAAGACGTCAGGAAGTCGAGTAAGCTGTCAGGTGAGAGCTAGGTATGGCCAAAACATTAAGGTCAACTGAAGAAGGAAACTCGACAGGCTGTCGCTTACTCGGCAGTTAGTCCGCAACTGCAGAGCTTGAACGGTACAGGCGCATCGGGATCGATAGGCCGAACAAACTTAGCGCAAGCAAAAAGAAACTTAATATTGAGGGATGTTTAGTGATTTGATGGGGTGTTCGGAGATCAATTTGCGGTGAGCTGTTGGGCTTCTGTTGGGTGTTTCGGCGTGCCACAAGTATTCACGGTGCCGTACGGCGGTCATGATTTAGGGGTCAGGTGTGTTTCGGATGGCGGTGCATCACTTGAAGTGGGTTTTGGACATCCGCAGTGGTCCTACCGGGAATTTGAAGGGTTATAAGTTCTGGTCTATGAATAAACACCTTTCAATTGGAAGAATATGTAGATTGTTGAAGAGAGAAGTGAGGTGTCACGATAAAGTGGCGT
>JABUQX010037714.1:2500-10793 GCA_015478945.1 Trachelipus rathkii
TATATATATATATATATATATATATATATATATATATATATATATATATATATATATATATATATATATATATATATACTACAAAAACATATATATATATATATATATATATATATATATATATATATATATATATATATATATATATATATATATATATATATATATATATATAAATATATATATATATATATATATATATATATATATATATATGCCTAACTATATATATATATATATTTCAACTTATGTTGAGGTAACTAGTAAGGGACTTTCTAGAGACTTTTTCTCAACGATACTTTTGAACTGTTAATATTATATATTTAGCAACCGTTATTTACTCATTTATTTCCTTATTTTTATTACAGAACGGGATATTATCCTCCATGCCTTATCTATTCTCATTAGTTTTCAGTATTTACAGTTTTACAATTGAAAAGATCACTTCCAAAGGATATTTAAGTATCCTTTCTGTTAGCCTCCCAATTCACGTGCGCGCCATCCTCAAACTCTTGCATAATCTTCCTCCCCCTCCCCCGCGGACACTTGTCACTCTACACTAATCTCCCACTAAATCCTCCCCCCACCTCTCCCTCAATTATCCTCCTCCTCCTATCCACTCCCCATCTCCTCCCTTAATCCTCTCCACCCCTCCTTCCTCTCCTTTTTTTTAATTTACTTCTTTCCAGAACCATCTTGCTCCTCGATTCAAAATTTTCGTCACTTTTCTACACCATCCTCCCTCCTCCCTCCTTCTCTTCGTCCTCTCTTCCCTTCTCTCACTTTCTTCCATCATCTCTTCCTCTCTATCATTCCCTCCCAGCTTGTCCTCTCTCTCCTAAACTTCCAACCATTCACATAAGCCTCGTCTTTTCTTTTCAACCACCCCCCTTCACGCTCCATCACTTCCACCATTCCATCCCTTTCCTTCTGCTTGCACCAAACCCCCCCTTTCTTTACTCCACAATACCCTTCCTAGCCTCTTCACAACACTGCCCTCTTTAAATCTCATCTCACTCCCCTCCAGCCTCCTCAATGTCCCGTCTCTCTCACGTCTCTCCACCTATTCTCCATACCTCTCCTAAAACTCCCTCTTACATAGCTCTGTTCCTCATTTTCCACCTTTATAACTTATACTCTCTTCTTTTCTCCGCCTCTCCTACAACCGTAACCTCTGCCTCCCACCCTTGTATCCCCTCAGCCGCACTCAACCAAACGAGCTAGTAGTTATAAACTCGATAATCCCTGCTCCCCCGCGCCTACTAAACCAAGCATTTACATCCTATAAAATGGTTTTCGTACCTACTTCTATGTTCACACTATCACTCTGTACACAGCACAATAAAATATTAAAACAGTCACAAAAATACATTTAAGGTAACTAGTCCTCAAATAAAGCCTCTTCAGCAACCCCCGTGTCAATCATCTCTTCCACTGTATACCTACGCATGTCTACGTTCTTCATTAGACCAAGATATTTTCCGCGGCACTATTCCAAATATCTTATAAAATTCCCCTTTATCTAACTTCGAACAGCAATCTCAACAGAGCTTGGGGCCAATTACACATTACTCCCCCCCATACATTCAGAAGGGACAATTGGTCCTTTATTCACTTCTCTCCGCACCTGCCCCTCTCTGGCGCGCACATTAGTGCTATTCCTTCACTGCGCTGAAGGTGCATTCTATAATGCATAACAATAAGACAAACCTGATTATATCATTATAACGCTTCCCCCGAAACTTTCCCCTGTCCAAACAACTCATATGGTCATACATCACTCCAAAACTTGTCTTCACCCTCAGCTTCGCCCTCCGCGTCTCAGTATGCACGATGTGGTGCATAAGCGGTTCTATTATAAAAAATCGCCTAGCGGAGTGGTACCCCATTACCCCCCGAATTCATCTTTTACACAACGGACATATAAGTCCCTCGAACTCACTTGGTCTTGCACATCCTTTACCAATTAATCCCACAATTCCTCTTTTTCTACATACTATTCCCACCCTTCCTCGCCTCACTCTCAGGTCGTACTCCCTGAATCAATACCGCTTCTAGGTATTTTCCAAAGATTCCATCTCCCGCGCTTCTTTTCCCTTCATGCTTAGTTTGCATTGAGGACGGCCAAGCGTACATCCACATACTACCTTTTTATTCAAGAAACGTTAACCCACTTCCCTCCCTCTTTTCCAGAAAGTCCTCGGTTTATGATCTACCCTCTCAGCATCTCCCATCTACATGCGGCGTACCAGGTGCTAGAATATTATCACCCTCTCTCCTTCCCCATAATTTTCCCTTCTTACTATAATAATATTTTAACCTAATATCACTGCAGGCTGCCACGCTTTTATGGGACCCCCACCCATAGGCAACTTCCCAAGCACCTTAAGCGTCCACTTCGGACACACCGAACATTCCAAATATAACCCACTAGGTATCTATATAATCTACACTAAAAAAAGTTAAATATAGATAGAGATATAGAGACGTTATTAAAAACATTATAAATATAAAAGGGTTAATAACCTACACTCCCTCAATTTAATATTATT
Organism: Trachelipus rathkii; assembly: GCA_015478945.1. NCBI lineage: Eukaryota > Metazoa > Arthropoda > Malacostraca > Isopoda > Trachelipodidae > Trachelipus > Trachelipus rathkii. The sequence continues at coordinate 5,053 of JABUQX010037714.1, forward strand.
ATATCCCCCGATTTTATGAGCTTTTAGTTTTATTTGTTAATAAAATTCACTCTTATTATTATTTATAAAGAAAGTAATATCATATATAGCCTATCCTTTGAATAATGAAAGGGCTTATAGCCCTCAGTAGTGGAGGTGTGAGTGAAATTTACTCTATATATTTTTTAGAGTAATATATTATGCTCTACCTATTTCCTTGAAATTTATATATGAGGAGTGAGTACTAAGTTGCACCTAGTAGGGTAGTGAGTGTGAATTTACCTAGAGTAAATGATTATTCAGCCTACTTCTTGCACAATTATATATAGTGATATAGCTTAATGCCCTGAGTGAGAGGGTGTGTAAAAGTATAAATTATATCACTATATATATAGTGAGTAATTGAGAAGTTATATATATATATGCCTCATATTTAGTATATAAGTTTATAGGGCAATCATATAGAATTACCAAAGTGAGCTATCCAGAAGTGCTGTACAGGAAATTCACAGACCTTGTAACGCTCGGCCTAGCATGTAATTATTAAAGTACTGAGGTCTCCGAGCCGCTCACAATTTAACAGCGTGAGAGTGTAAGGCCAGATCCATGAGTTGAAGACATTCATTCTCTGCTTAGGTTAAATATTTTTCCCAAATTGTCCCCTTATTTGAATCTTGAAGAGTATATCAATTTAAAACTAGAAGAATGATTCCTTTAGCCTAACTCCCTTATCGAGAGAATCACCTTACTTGACAAGGGGTGACATATTATATTTTGCTTACGCTCTCGCAAGGAGGCGAAAGGTCGAATAGTCGTAGCGCAAATCTTTGAATTTCAGCACACCAAGACGATCCTTCCTTGACACACATCTCGTGTAGACGGGGAATAAATTTATTTTTAATGAATGGATACTTGTAGAAGGTAGTTTAGCCGGAGTCGCCAGGTTGACTTCAACACACTAGTTAGCTATACTGAAACGGTAAAGCGGCTCTTTTTGTGTGCACCTGTGGTCCCAGTACACCTCTTAAAAAAAAAAATGAAAGAGAAAGAGTACCTCCCCTTATACATGACATCTAGAGTTTCTCAAGTCCTTGGTCACAACGAGTGGGCTATGCCGCACCATTCGTTTTCGATTGGGTCGTCTTTTGGAATAAGAATTTTGAATCCTTCGCTCAATATTTACTTTGTGTCTTATAAATATGAATATAATGTACTAACCATTTCACTATCTCACAGTACTTATTTGATGATATATAGGGGCTATTGTCCGCTTGTATCAAGTGAGTATTATCAAAATATTATCATTACCCTACGTATGTTACAACACGAAATACCTTCAAATGCTTTATGAGATAGGCATTCACACTCACGAATATGTTTAACTCTGAATTTATATGAATTAGGGCTAGTGCCAAAATCCGTTCTTCACAAGAGATCGTAGAGAGTCACTGTTATTGATAAATAAATATGTATATATACTATAAAAAACCTTGCCGAAATTTTTTTTTGAAATGGTATCTGAAAGCAGTTTATACTCGGGCAGTCTAGCATATAATGTTTTAAAACGGATGAGTTTAATTATTTCTCCTCTCAATATAGTGCATAAAGAGGAGGTAGGGCTAATTTATATACATGGTGCTAGACGTTATCAGATATACTACAAACCGTATGCAATGCTCTCTTAAGAATATTATAAAGTAAAATGAAGTAATTCGACCATAGACACATATTATTTGAAAATATGGCGTGAGCGCCCACAATTGAGAAAACGCGCACCTGGGTCGTAAAATCATTATATAGTAGAGTATGTGTAAAATTTTTTAAGTCTAGTATAGAATAAATATATATATTTGAATATTCACCTCCATTTGAGTAATGAAGGTGAGTGGAGGGCTAATCTTATAGTACTACTCATACGTGAAGTAGTGTGAATTTATATAACACCTATATAATATATATTATATACCTAAAAGTAGAAGTATTCTACCTCAATATTATATAGTATATATTACTTGAATATAGGGTCACTAGTTAGCCCTAGTTGAATAGTGGTAGATAATATATAACCTAAATATATCATAGAGTAAAGTATATTTACACCTCTTTTAGAATAGGGCTCATATATGTCAACTACGTTTAGAGGTATGATGTTGAATATAATCATTACTATATATATTAGTAAGTATAAGTATTCCCTAACTCCTTGATATTTAAGGTAGCTATATGCCGACTAGTTTGAAGGTGTGAAAATTTACCTATAGTAGAAGTTATCCCACCCTTGAATATTAATAGGGCATGCCCCGTGAGTATAGTTGTGAATTTAAACCTAATATAGATGAAAATTATATCCCTAATATACTGATTGAATATAGTAGGCTACTAATGCCGTGATAGTTGATAGGATTATACAACTATAAGAGAAAGTTCACCTATATCTACTTAAGAAATTATATATGAGTAGCTATATCATATGCTACCTAGTGAGGTATGTGAATTTATTATTACCATATTATATACGACCTTACTAAATCGTCATCTCTATGAATATTTTAGGTAGTATTATTAGCTTATAATATTCACACCCTGAGGTATGTATATTTAATAATATTATTATATAAACTCATATATTAATTAGAGTCGAGATCATGCTACCTAGTATACCTTGATAGTGAGCTAATGCCTACTTATTGAGGGTTGTAAATTAGTGACCTTAGAGAAGACAGTATCCCTACCAGTAATTGTATTAATAATTATGACTAATGCCTATATAGTGAGTATTATAATAGAGTGTTAGATAATTAACATAATAGATAGATAAGTTATCTCACTACCTTATCTACTTGTATATAGGGCTATTGATACGTGAGGTGTGAATCCCTACGATATGAATATTATCCTCTATACTACTCCCCTTATTATAGAATAGGGCTAATAATATCCTACTATGAGTGATAGCTGTGAATTAAATTACGTGAAAGTTTATCCCTACTTTACTTATTTAGATAATATTATGAGTGCTTAATATTGTAAGCCTTTGTAATAATAGTATAGTTGTAATAGCTATAAAGATTATTCGAGAAGTTCCCTCTATATACTATATACCCTATTTTATATATGAAATTTAGGGCGATATAATAATGCCTATCATGTAGAGAGTAGTATGTATTAGAAAATTATACCAAAAAATTATTCTATCCATGCTACTTATAAATATGGTAGTACTATATATGTCACCCTATATAAGTAGAGTGTGAATTACCGTAAAGAAAGTTACCCACTTTATCCATTGAATAGGACTATGCCCGTGTAGTGTGAATTAAATGAGATAAGTTCCCCTCCTTGTATAGGCTAGTGCCTGTGAGTGTGAATTACCTTAGAAGAATATATATTTACCCCTTACCTTTAGAATTAATAAAATGAAGACATGTACCCTCAGTTAGAGTAAGTGTATATAATATATACCCACTATATGATTAAGTAAATACTATATAGAGTAGTTAGTCCCTATCACTTCACCTATGAATATATAGGTAAGTACTAATTGTACTACCTATATTAGGGGTTAGTTGATAATTAGTAATAAGCCTATATATATATTAAGAGAAGTTCTCTACCTATATATCCTTATAGAATAAAGGGCTTAATGTCATAGTTAGTAAGCTATTTATGACGAATTACCTATATAATTTAATAGATGAAATAGTATATTCACCCTCCTTATGAATAGTAGTAGCACTAATGCCTATTATATAGTATTTAGAGTGTATTAGTGATAATTTAAACCATATAGGTAGAATTAATATATCCCTATAAATACTCCTTATGAAAATATTAGTAGGCTTTAATAAATATTGACAACGTATATTAGTATAGTAGTATAGTTATAATAATTAACCTATTTTTATATTAAAGATAATTTTTATCCCTATCACCTTCTCATCACTTTAGAATAATATGAGGCTATAATAGACTCCGTGATATGTGTGTATTGATTGAATTAACCTAGTATATATATATATATATTTAAGAAAATATTTCACCTAAATACTTACTATATAATACTTTAGAAATGGTAGCATAGCCCGTGAGGTGTATGAAATATTTACCTTAGAGAAGTATATTCCACTAATAACAATTGAATACGGCTTATATGCCCCTCATATGAGTGAGTGTGAAATCTAACCTAGAGAAGTGACCCTATCCTTCGTAATAATAATAGTATATAGGCTTATATGCACCCGTCGATAGGTTGTATTATCCATATATTATATATAATATATTATATAGTATAGAATTAATATACATGAAAGACCTTATGAATAAATATATATGGGCATGCAACAAGAGATATTATAAAGGTATATAGTGATATTATATCCTAATGATGATATATATACATATATATATATATATATTAATATAATGAGAGAAGGTATTTCCCCTAACCTCCTTATTTTAGAATAAGTAGTATATAGTAGCTATTACTCATACGTATATATATAGTATAATCCACCCACAGACTTAGCCTGGCTCGCCCAAAACATAATTTAGAAAAAAAAATGAGTCGTCTTGTATGCCGAATTTCTTTAATGAGGGCTATAACAGCCTGTTGTCAAAATAAATGGAATAAGTATTTAATAGTTGCGAATATAATTCTTCCGCATTTTACTATATTCGTTTAAAAAATATTACAAGGGATCAAATTTGTGAATCAAAGAAATAAACCATTAATTATTACTTAATAAAAAATAAGTATTTGGTAAATACATTCAAATGTTTTTTTAAATTAATAATCTAAATGTATTAGATTAAATAAATATCAGTAAATTCTTTGCATTGAAGTCAGGCTAATCTCTAATCATATTGGATATATATATAGTATATTAGCTATTGCACCACTACTAGCAAGATTTTAAAATAGGGTATTTTCTTAGAGTAAATTATGGGAATATTTAAACGGTATTATGCTATATACTCACTATCACTATATATACTCATTCTATATATACTATATTATATATGAAGAAATTATATGAGGCTATATATATAGTAATTGTAAAATACAGTAGAGGTTTTTAGGTAAATTGTGTACCTGAATACCTTAGAGAAGTTCCCCCAGAGGGTTGTCACCCCCGATTTTTCACTCGAAATCAACAGGATATACTCTACTTATAAAATGATAATGAATGAGAAGAATAGTGAAGAGGCTACGAAAATCGTCGCTCACCCTGTTGAGCAAAAACAACACGTTACAGCTCTCTCAAAGTTTGTAGAAAACCGCCATAGGATGCATAGTCGAGGTTGTGTAAATATACTAGAGAAAGTTCCCCTCCTTGAATGGGGCTATGCCCGTGAGGTTGGAATTACCCTAGAGAAGTTTCCCGTCCTTGAATAGGCATATGCCCGTGAAGATTGAATTACCTATGGAAGTTCCCTCTGATTTGAATAGGGGGTATGCCTCGTGAGATGTGAATTAACCCTGAGAAGTCCCCTCCTTGAATAGGGCCTTGACCGTGAGTGTTGTGAATTCCTTAGAGAAGTTCCCCTCCTTGGGTAGGGGCTATGCCCCGGAGGTGTGAATTACCTAAGAGAAGTTCCCCTCTTTGAATCAGGGCTATGCCCTTGAGGTGTGAAATTTTACCTAGAGAGGTTTCCCCTCTTTGAATAGGGCTAAGCCCGTGAGGTTGTGATTGAAATAAGAGAAGTTCCCCCTCCTTGAAAAGGGCAATGTCCGTGAGTGTGAATTCCCTACAGAAGTTCCC
>JABUQX010037715.1:0-52500 GCA_015478945.1 Trachelipus rathkii
TATAATATTATAATATACAATTATATATATATAGCTATAGATAATATATACCATATACATATATATTATTATATATATATATATACTATATATATATATACTGATATATACTACATAATAGTATATAAAACTATACGACTTTAATATTATTATATATACTATATATACTTATAATATATTATACTATATATATATAGTTATATATATATATATATATAATATATATACTATATATAAATATATATATATACTATTATATATATATAATATATATATATAAGTTAAGTGGCTTAAAGATATTTAAAACATCAACTCAATCCGATGTTAGTTAGGTCTAGATATTCCGGCCAACATCGATTTATAAAGCCCAACCTCATTCGTTATTACATTAGTTGTGGACAGTAAACTTATGTTATGTTAGGTAGTTAGTTAGGATAGGATAGGTTTTTGTTGGGTCTCATCCTTAAGAAACCATATATATAATATAATAAATATATATATATTATATATATATACTATATTATATATATATTAATATATATAGTATATATATATATATTATATACTATTAATATATATATATATATATATATATATATATTAAATTATATATATATAATGTACTATATATATATATGATATTAATTTTTTTTTATATTAAATATATATATATATATATACTATATATAATATATATATATACTATTATATTATATATTATATATATAATATATATATATATTATATATATATATATATATATTATACTATACAACATATAATAATTATATATATATATATATATATATATTTTAAAAACTTTCATTAATTTTGGGGTGTAGACATATTCAAACGGGGAAGAGAAACGAGCTGTAGTATATCTCGAAGAACCCTTGTTTTACAGTCGACAAACAAATTGAAACTGGATAAAGGGTCTACTTCTCATATTATGAGAATGGATACATTGGTTACACAAATCCCTTTCTCTATTTTTAAACTATATCATTATCTTAAAATAGTAACGTAAAATAGAGCAGTTATACCATAGCATTCAAAACTTCTTTTCCCATTTTCAATTTTTTTACATCTTTAACTCGCCTGGTTTCAGACTGGAAGAATCTAGCAATTTTAAAGGAGATGAACCTCTCTAGGTATCAAAGAGAAGGTGTCAACTCCGTGCCAATGTCAAGTAACTCACAGCCTGTTAATTATGTAGCAAACACAACATTTCTTAAGAAGTGAAATGGAGTGCAGACTAAAAAAACTTATAACTAATCTAAATAAAAATCTCATAACATCCAACTAAGTACTAACCTCTGTGTTTGTTATCTGCGGTGCAGACATGCCAAATATAGAAAACGTGCACAGCACATGTAACAAGGCCCAGAAGACCAAAAAATCGGCTTTATGTGATCCGAGCGCGCCCAGGGACCGTCTGAGCGGCACCATGCCTATGCGCTCCGCGCGGCCTCATTACACACTCTCAGATGCGGGCGCCTTAGTCTGTCTATGAAGCACTATCCGACTCGTGATAACTCAGTTGATTAATAGAACGAAGCGAAGCGGCTCTAGGCGCAGTGTATGGCGGACATCCTGCAAGAACTCGATACTCGAACTACTTTTAAGCAATATAAAAAGAATTTGTTTAGTCCTTTATTATTATTATTTATTTGTTTTATTGATTATATTATTATTGTCCCTAATTATTGCCATAATAAAGGATTAAAAAGAGAATGGATTCAAGGTTTTCCTTTCATTGTCATTAACTTTATTATGACCGATGCTAATATTGTCTAAAAAAAAAAAAAGCAATTTGGTTATTATCTATGAGTTATTACATCCTCTCTCATCTCTAAATATATTCATTCATCCTTATTGCTCTACTTATCCACTTATAATTAATTAGATATTGGTACTATTAGTGTAAATAGCTAGAAGGATATAATGAATATCAGAGTTACCGTTCTCATCGCATAATATAACCCTACCTGTAATAACTAATAATTAAAAGCCATTCTTTATTATATTTGGTTCGTCCGAGGGTAATTAATCTAATATGTATTATATGATATCACCTTTAAATTACTGATGTTAAGAAGAGTGGAATGTTAATCTTGTAGATCTAGGCATGATCGGCGCACTGTCGACTCTAACATTTATTAATTGAAGGAAAAGTATTACAAATATCGCCAGGGAGGAACAAGAGGGAAAGTATAAAAAAACAAAAATTCTTCTTTTAAATCCCATATACCCTACACATTTTTACCTTCATTCTTCATTCTATTATCTATTTTCCTTATATTATTTCACGACTAGCGCAACAGCGTTTGAAAAAGTGATGGAAGTCAGAGAAGAAATTCAAGCGAAGCCGGAAATTCAAGCCGACTAACGTCTCACAAATTGTCTCGAGTTTTTTGGTTCGAATTTCGCGAGAGCGTTATAATTATAACGAAATTACGAAGGTCGGGAAGTTCACGAGAGAAATCGAAAACTTTTGCCGCATTGACCGATACAATGGCGTTCGGCACGTTACGTTATATAAACCATCTTGCTAAACTTCGGCACAAACGCTACAACCATTAAGAGCCCTATGAAACGGAAAAAAATTCTTCATTAACTTACCTTCTCTCTCTTTCTTCCTTATAAAGCTCTTTCAAAAAGCCACCTTATTTATATATATAATATATTAATATATATATATATATATTATTTAATATATATATATATATATATATACATTATAAATATATAATATATTAATATATATTTACAACTTTGTATGTGTGTGTCTACTGAATATTTAACTTTTCATGCAAACGATTTTTTTTATGGAAAATATCCAGCTTCCTACAATTCATATTCTAATCCAAACTTAATTAAATATTTTTATAATTCATAAAATATAATAATTACTGTATATATATTAATTAACTAATAACTTATTCATATATATATATATTATAATTACTTATATATACCCTAGTGAGGGTAACACCAAAGCTAAATAATCCCTATATCTTCCAAGGCAGGAAAGCCTGAGCAAGCTCTATTCCCAAAAGCTAATTAAAATTAAGTTAATCTTAAGATTATATATTATACATATATTATATAATATTATATATACTTACTGATATATATATATATATATATATATATATATAATATATATATATATTATTATATATACTTATACTATATATATATATATATAATATTTTATTATATAGAACATTTCTGTCTCTGAAACTTAGAACACTTCGATTTCTGGAATTTAGAACACCTCAGTTAGGTGAAATAAACATCGCATAGTAGTTAAACGGTAGGGTTTGTCATCATAGTTAGTGGTGGCATACAAGATTAGGCGGACAATATTTTTGCTTCTTATGAGTTTCCACCATGATTTAACACTGTCGTGTTTGAATAATTGCACCACCTACAACTAATTTTTCGCTCAATTTAATGTAAAATTCTAGTATATATAGTATATTTATATATAATATATATATATATATATATATATTATATATTAGTAATATTATATTATTATATATTATATATATAACAATAATATATAATTATATACTATATAGATATATATATATATAAGTAGTAAGGGCCCCCTCATATATTTTACATTACCGGTTTCTGCGCTAGGTAAAAAAACATATATATACATATAATATACGTTATATATAGGGATATACTATATATATATAGTAGTAGCACGAAGTTCCGCAGCCAACATTTATATTTCCAACACTAGTTGACATTGCTGTTTGAACGCATACAGTAGAGATAGTTAAGCGTTGTACTGACATATTGTGCATTATTTTGTAATTACGAAAAAACAAAATGGCGGAGAAACCGATTTTCAGAAATATGCGAGATAAAGGGTGCTAGCGACGAAGAGAGAGACAAAAGAGAATTTTGAAAGTGAATGAGTATGTAGCTCTATGCACGAAAGGTTTCACTAACTCCCAGATCAGGCGAAGGGGGGGGGGGGGGCGGAGATGAAACGCCCTTAACCCAAGAAGGGAGGCAAACTCCCCTAGGGGTTCCCCCTATCCTAACTCCTTTGGACCCAAGGGCCAGTCAGAACCCCTACACCGCTCTTCTTAGCCAGACATCCCAGGTAGTAAGGGAGGGAGCACCTCCCCCACGGGTCGAAACTCCACCATATATGCAAAAAACGGTTGCGTTGGACAAACACATTGAATCTACAGCTAAAGGCCTGCTACTGCTTGACACCACGTTAAAAGAAAAAAAATTGCCAGAAATGGGGTAGGATTCGAAACTCATAACCAATGAAAGCAAGTGGAGAGGGTGGCAGACAATACCGAACCCACCTTCCCTCATGGGGGACGGGAGACTCCCCAACGATCCAAAACCAAGCCATAGGATCGGTCCAAAAACCCCTGCTGGGCCTAACGCCGCTCAACAACAGACAAGCGTCCTCACAGGAGGAGTTTATGGGAGGAAACACCAACGAAGGTGCTCCAGCAGAACAGAACACCTCAAATTACGGGTTCTTACCAACGGGGACGATGCCCCAACCTCTCTATTATACAGGCGTGCCACCTGGTAATTACACCATGCCTAACCAACCACATCCTTACCCTGGAGTGTGGCAAGGATATCCCTATATGCCTCCACAACCGATTGGAGCCCCCTATTACCCAACTAATCTGTTTTTAACACCGGCTTTTCCAACGATTCCCGCGAAAATTTGAAATTATCTTGACAAAACACTTTTAAAAACACCAATAACGTGGAAAGGTTAATCATTATATCCAGACTTTGTCACTTCTTTGAATGAAAAAGCTTAGATGCTTTACGGTCCACTAACTGGAAAGTCAAATAAGTTAACACTTTTTTGCATCTAAGTCTCAATATCTCCGCATCAAAGCAGCTCAGGCCAGATAAATACGTTTCTACCGAGGAAAATAGTTTTTCAAAATCTCACCAGATCTAGAAAGATTTTTCTCGCCCAGTTAAAAAACTTTTCTACAGCCGGAGGAGAGAAAACGATCTTCGAGTTATGGTTGGACTCATTTAGAGTACAAGAGAGAGAGCAGAACTCAAATCTTCACTGAATTTTGTGTAAGAGATTAAAAAGACCGTTAGGAAGTATCAGAGCCGGCCTTCTTACGATCTGCGATTGATAAAGCAATGTTCAACTCAAGGCAGATCAACATCTTGGTTACAGGGAAGATCATTTCAAAACGTAAATGAAAGAAGAGATGGAGAAAGACTACGAGAAAAGATCCTTAGAGTATTTGATACAGAGATGAGCTTAAAGAATTTGATAGAAAGTTATCTCAAATTTTCAATGAGATAGCCTTATTAAAAGATTAGAAATAGAAGACCCAAGTTGAGGTCCGCTACCACTATGGGTTTCTGGCCAAAGAGGAATCGGAGAATAGGCAGAGGGTTGGAGTTAATAATTCATACAGGGAACAACTAGGGAAACCATGCTCGTCAGCCAGGTTATGAGGATAAGCAAGTTGGAAACAGTTTTTCATTAAGTATACACTCCTCAAAGGAGGAGACGATGAGGGTAAAATCGAGTATATCACTTTTTCAAAAGCAAAAAGAGAAGAAGTAAAGGACGGGGTATGGTACACCGAGATATAAGGGCACCTTCAAGAAGATGTCCGCCCAAGGAGTTAAAAGAACACTCTGTGTGCTTCTTTTGTTGAAACGTGGCGACCCACTCATCCCAAGCATTGCCGTTGGGAAACTGCCTATTGCCGAGAGTTTGTAAGGCCTATCATCGAAGGGGAGTCGCAACCTAATTGCAGAGGTAGACACCGCCCCTGGAGACCTACCCCCAGGAACCCCGCTGATGATCATTCCATAACAATATGCAAGAACCTGATATGAGGAAAGGGGTAAGAATTCAAAAACAGCCAGCAGTCTTACAACCCAGACAAGCGAGGGCCCAGGTACTTTTTTCCAAACAAAATGGAGAGTACAAGCCTCCAGCATGGGAAGGGTAAAGACTAACGCCGAGGAAGTGTATATTATGGCAGAGAGTCAGCCCAAGAGAATTTTTGTAGCGAGTGGAATGAAGAGTGGTAAGTTATTGGTGATTGGGATGTATGAAGGAGGAACTTTCCACACTCAGTGATGAGGATAGAAAAGAAATTTTTTAGAAGAGTGGCTAAAGAGAGGAGACGTGTTGAAAGAAAGTTTAAGACAGAGTGAAAGAAATGTGAAAGTTAACAGAAAGAATAAGAAGTCGTGGCAGCAACCTTTTAGGCATGGACGGCACTTTTACACGAATGTTTACCTTGCCCCATCTATGAGTAGTAGGGAGGAGGCGAAGACCAAAGTTTTGGTTGACACTGGATCAAGTGTTAGTATCGTCACCGCCCCGGCGGTCTAAAGCAATTGGAAAAAAGAGGGGGAACTTTAAAGATAACCCTCCATTATAAGGGACCGAATTAGTAGGTACAGGGGCATGTGAACAATAACCAACGGTTATTAAAGGAGAGATTACAGTATGTTACATTCGCCTGCATGAAAGACATTACCTCACTACTTTCCAAGTGAGTGATAATGATGGAGAGAATAGTTGGGATATTCTTTTACGGTAGCACACGCTCTTGGTTCTATACATTCCCATAAACTATTGATCTCTTTCATGTCAAAAAATGTTCTATCATAGGGAGGATAGAAGAATAGACATCCGAACTGCACAATATCTTATGCCGCCCCACAAGTGAATTATTGGTTAGAGAATTTTCATAGTCATGGGAATTCTTAATACGATATGAGAGACCTCAAGAAAATGAGAAGCAGTTACCCCGGGCCCGAGGGCCCTAGAGGGGAGAGATTTAAGGATTCGAACCAAATTTATTTTCGCTGAAACACCCGCACATGCTGCGGAAAAAGCATTCTTTTTCCTAAGAGACCGCACATGACTGACGTGAAAGCATCTTTTTTCCTAGGAAGCCTGCCTATGCCAGTTTAAACATGTTACGCAACGCGGTACCAGACATCTTTTTCTTAAGGGAGGTGACGCCACTATACACAGCTTAAAAAACCGTACTTCGCAACGCGTGAATAAGGCACTCTTCTCCATAGGGAGCCGCCTGGCCAGCTTAAAAACGTACACGCCGCGGTTAAACCTCGTTCCTATAGAGAAGATCCGATCTGTCTGCAATCCCAGGGGGCCCAGAGACAGCCTCTTCATTTATTTCGAATCTTCGCATAAGGCAGCAAGTGCCTAGACATGGAAAAAGAGATAGGGGGAAATTGCATTGAACGGAGAAAGCTCATGTGGAGCCCAGAGACACAAGATGAAAAGAGGACAGAGTGGAACCGTCATGGAACCCACTCCTCACTCATTCACAGCGGCTGATCCCAGAGGGGCCCAGATCCGAAACTTCAAGGCACCACTCCCTCAGATATTGGAAGAAAATATTTGGACCAATCCGAAGATTTGGAATGTTTACGAAGAGCTGATGACCAACGAAGAATGTGAATGGCCATTTGATGATTGGATGAAGAAATTAAGATAAATTTGAAGCTAATGTGAGAATGACTGTTTATTGCCTAGTCACTCGTATGCGGATATCTTAAACATCTCCGACCTGAAACTCTTAAGAATGATTTGAACTGGAGCGAATAGTGAGCCATAATGACACCAGCTCTTCACCAAAGGACGTTATACGTAAGCTAACCACATAATTAGTCGGTGAGGATAAACACAGTTATCCTTCAGTTATATAAATTCTCGCGAATGGCCAATTTGTATTGTTTGTCATAAAGGCTGAATCTAGTAGAAGGGGTATCCGGATTATTAGCAAAACAGAAAGGGGAGAGGCACAACAAAAGGGACAACCAGAGAACAGTTCTTGCATAATAATGGAGCCACTTGCTCAAAAGGGTCTTACGAAGACAGAGTTAAGGCGAGTATACACAAGAAATCATTTGAAGAGAAGAATGTCGATTAAGAAGAGTCGCAGAGAAAACTGTTCTTCTCGAAAAAGCCAGGTATCTGGAGGGAAATTGCTAGAGCACCTCATGGTACTACCATGACGTTATTGGAACAAGATGATTGATGATGCCTGTCCAGTCTGTCCGCTCAGAAATTTAAGATTGAGCTGTTACCTGATGCCTCCTAAGGGTCATCTTTCGTAAAACAGTACAGAATTACCGCTACCTATGGGCGGTACCTGCAGACATTTCGGATGATTTCACCGATTCCGCACTGAAGAAGGGGTACATCAAAGGCATGTGTTATAGCCCCATTCGTTCACCTACTCGTGGTGGCAAAAAAAGAATCAGATTACAAAACCTTTAGAGGATTAGTGTTTGAGATACAGGTTTACACTCAAAACTCCACATAGCTTATTCAGGACGTGTTTCTTCTGCCTTCAATCGACGAGATTTTTACACCCTAAGGCATATGGATAATACTGTATTTACATCGGTAGATTTATTAGATGCATACAATGCTTTAGAGATAGAAGAGGGGGGACGCAAAAGTTGATGGCATTTAGGACTAGGAAGGCCTCTGGGTGTCCTCACTCCTTAATGTTCGTCCATAAGAATGCCCCCAAGCATGTTATATGCCCGCACCATTTGACCATTGGCCTTATATTATCCTCTCTTTAGGACCTATGTAGCACAAGATTTCTATCTAGACGACGTATTGGTTGCCTAAGGAAGGAACCTGGCCGAACACTTTGTAAAGACAATTGAAGAAAGTTGCTCGCACGCTTTCAGTAGAAATAAGCTGAGTAATAAAATTTATACCAAGTGTAGCTTCCTATCAATTCATCCGTTTTGTACTTAGGGGCATTCAAATGGAATTAGGAAGACATGCGGAATTAGCCCGGTATCCGGCCAAGGTAGAACAATAGAGAGAAGAGTTTCGTCCCTCCGTATCATAAGTGAAGGAGACACTAGAGTTTACTTGGTTTCTTCCTATTTTCGCTTCCTCATAAAGGACTTCGCCGCTGGTTCATGCCACAACCTTTGTATCGATGTTGATAAAGAACCAGATGTTCCCGCCTCTATCCCTCCCTGGATCTGACACAAGTACACATTACACACAGCCGTCGCGTTTCGACAACTTATGTGATTTAAGAAGACAATTAGTGGTGCTAATCCCTACTGACAAGCAAGCCACAACTAACTTTTCCCTGACTTACAGCAAAGAATTCTATTGCTGAATACAGAATCCAATTAATTACGCCGGGCATCACAATAGGCAGGAGGTGCTCATTATACCAACTGACAGATGACAGGGAAAAGACGAAACCATTATCCTTTCGTGTCCGGGACACTCAGGAGGAGTGCACCGCATTAAATCTAGTCGACACGATCTGAGCAAGGCAATGTTTACAGCCGCTGGGTGTTCTGCTTGCAACAAGTTTTCTACCAGAACCAGCCATCACTGTGCTACAACAGGTACACATCATCACTGCGTACAACCACATCTCTCCTATTATTTTCTTACGTATAATAAGCAGCAGATCCCCAAGCCGGACTATGATGCGAACTCTACTAGTAAATAGTTCTTCTCGACCCACCAATAGTATATAAAAGAGGACCCCAGAATAATGTTGCCCTAAGGCCTACTAGGTAGGGCATCCTCGAGACATTAATGTGTTCACTGGTTAAGGCAAGAATAGAAAGCAACAGACAAGTTACCGTCCGCGCGCATAAGATATTCGCTTTGAGTCGGGAAAAATTTCTCATCATTAAAGAAACAAGAGAAATGTCCACCGAGAGTGTTAGGAAAATAGATAACGCAATGGGCCAAAAGAGAGACCCCGGAAACAAATTTCCACACATCTTGGTTAAAGGCATCTTACTATTTACGCTGTGCAAAGCAAAACCCTATCTTGTAACAAGTCCCGCGACAGTATGATTTACAGTGGATAGACCAGTGACCAACCGCAAGTCACTAGACTTTATGCGGACACGTGTGAGAGCTCTCTAAGCAAAGAACTGACAAAGAGGGGCTAGAGGAAAAATCACTTATTCTGTCCCTGGAATTCAAAACCGTTTCAGTTAAGTGTGAATTATTGTGATCAACCCCCTGTGTGTCAATGCAGCTTACGAAACTAAAAGGGTCCCTAGACTCACTACACACGCAGAAGATCATTCGCTATTGAGCCATTAGACATACACATCGTGTACACACCCTTCCCTCCTCGCCGTTATCTATATATGCGCGCACAGTATTGGGAATTAGCCGCTTGTACAGGCATCAGGAAGCCAAAAATTACATCTTAAGTATTTCGCGACTTTTTAACACGGTATGTCGAATTAGTGCCCTTGCAAGACGAGAACGAGCCAGGAATGTGCCAGAGCATTGCAAGAGAGGGTCATAATGTAGCATAGTGCCCCTCAACTGCTTGTCTCTGACAATGCCTTGGAATTTACGAGCCAGGTATTTTAAGGACTTATGTAGGCGTGGAGGGATAAAGAACGGTGGAAATTTTGCCCTTAACAAAGACATCCCAAAGATTGGTGTATTGAAGAAAGAGTAAATGCTTGATATTTATGAATCCTTTTTGCGACATTACCGTGTGAATGCGAATCACCTGTGAATTGGGATAATATACTCTGAGCTTTGCCCAAATTTCCGCTATCAATTCCGCGATAAATTCGATCTATAGGGTCTTCTCCCCACTTTTCCTGTTGCATGGTTACATAAAGAGGCTCCCTTACGAGATGCCTGATTACGTATCACCATTTGTGAATAAGACAGAGAAAATGAGATTCATCTCCGGACGAAGTGGATACGATAGTAGAGAGGATCGATTATATAAGAGATTTGGCAAGAGAGAATTTAGAAGCGGAAACCACAAAAACTTTGGAGCAACAACATTAATAAGGGCAAGCGCAAGAGAGTTCAAAAATAGGAGAATTACAGTTTCATTAGAGCAGTTCTGAAAATGCCCCTATCAAAGTTCCAAGTTATGTCCCAAGTTTTGAAGGGCCATACATTTGTCCAATGTTTAAGGGGAACCTAACAAACGTGATGGCGTATTGCCTTAGAATCAGCCGAACCTTCCCTGTCCATGTAGACAACGTTAAGGTGGTCCCGGGAGAAAAGTTCACCGAGTCACATTTTGACTTTATGAATGATAAGTTTGGAATCCCCACGCAGTGGAAGAAATGTTAAGCTTCTCAAAGAACAAAAAGGAAAGAAATTGAGGAAAGACAAACAGAGAAGAGGGACCCTAAGAGTCCCTTCTGAAGAAGAAAGAAGAAGAGGAGAAGGGAGGAAGAAGACGAAGAAGGACGAAGTGAAATAGAGAAGTAGCATTGAAATATATAAGTGGAAGAATTTTCTCCCCCCACAGATCAAAGCGTTCTGCTCCAAATGATTCTTTCCAAATCCCATAACGCCACAAATTCAGTCCGGACGCAGCTACTTTCCGATTCCCCTCGTCACCACTAAAATCTCAGCAAGAATACTACAACTCTTACTCAATCCCCCCACCTCAGCCGGTAACGAGTGAGTTCAAACTCTTGGAGCCATCCGACTCCCGTGCCACAAACAATCGACCCCGGGTGGAACCCGTAAGAGAAAAAGTAAACCAGTTGAAGAAAGAAGATTTTTAAGCGATGAGATTGTAGAGAAAGAAGAGAATACAGCGATTGTAGTTGTCGGGCAAGAGCGCGTCCTAGACAGCTGTGAACTTGAGTGCTTCCCACTCCAGATAAATTGGCAGCTACCCAAAAACCTCCCTCCAACCCTGCAGGTTCGAGAGAAAAGTTTAAATTTAGACCATCCTCTCTTACTCCCCTATCTCAACATAAGGAGAGATTTCCCTAGAAAACCCCTGTTTACAAGAGCATGATTCATTACAGGAAGCCACCAGCACGCAACGAACCGGCGTGAGGTGTATGGAGCCTCATGGGTGGAACCCCCTCCTCAAGAAAACCACATTCCCCTGTGGAAATCCTACCAATTTCCCCAGTGAAGATGGCACCCACTACCCCATTTCCCACGGCGCTCCGTCAGATTCATCTCCATAAGGAAACTTCCATCCCACGCTTAACAGAAAACTAGGGACCCCTACTTACCCGGCCCCACTAATCTGTTACTGGTCACTCTAGACTACGATTCTCACACACCGCACGTCACCAGCAAGTCAAAAAACAAGGATCGAAGACGGAACAACGCTCTACAGCTAACAGTCCCCGAGGCATCAGTGACACACACGCAGACCTACAGCGACAAGACTTCCTGTCCAGGCCTTCCGCCCTGTCGAATCTGGATTTTGACACTACCACAACAGTCCGAGGACGGGCGAAAACCTTCGGTATTTGCCTCCCTTGGCTTACTTATGTCTCATCCAATTTTGTACTCATACTTCTGGTCGACACTATTCCCCTACGATTTACGAAGCAAATTCTTCCCTCTGTTTTTAGAGTTAAATTCTTCCTTATATCTGCTAGTCTTAAGCACAGTGATACTTTTAAATTTTCAATGACACAAGATGAACACGCGTACATCTCTTCGCTTCGCGTCTATGTACTTAAAAATACAAATTTTTCTAGTTACAGAAACTACTCTTAGTGGAATAGGATAAACCATTAGACTGGACATGTAGATGACGATCGTCATCAATTTTACACAATCGAACACATTACGCTTGGATTAGTATATATTCAACAATTAAAGAAACAACTTACGTCCGGCGGATTAATCCACCACCTACGTTCATAACCAGAACTCTAATCTTCTGAGAATCTTAGATGTAGTTCCTCGATAGTACTCGTCAAGAATACGATGTAATTCAGTTTCCTAGACTAGTTCTTACTCTATCCCGTCCTTCTATCACTAACAAGAATCACCTATTCTAAAACGACATCTCAGTATGCTCATTCTCCACGAAAATAACGGCGCGGCGGTGGACCCCAGCAATTTCTAATACCAAGAAAAAATAAAATCACAAAACTGATAGAAAACCAAAACAAACTGGGTTCTATTCATGCAAAACAAAAAAATAACCAAGTTAACGATTAAGTAACTGCTAAGAATAACAAGAACCTTAAATTCGCACAGTTAAGAAGTAAATCAGTAAAGAAAACTAAATTTGAGTACAATTAGATAGCAAACTAATAAAATGTTAACTACGTAAGTACAACGACTAATGTATTAAAACTAGCTATATAACGTTGGAGTTGATAAAAACTTTTACATAGAATTTCAAGCCAACTAACTCGATTTATAGTAAGAAATCATTTAGTTTAGTTAATAAAGAACGCGAAGAAACGCCTTTAACCTTAACCTAATTGAATTGTTAAAAGCACTGTTACTTAACATAATTAGCGACCTCTTTACAATTACCTCAAAAATCCCAAGAAAAGTATAAAGATAAAACCCTACGTTCAGATATATCATCGAAATTTCGGGGACTAACTACCAGCTTTGTTCTCAGTTTCCTATCACTCGTCCAACATCAAACATGCCAAAGTCACCTCACCTAAACATGAGAAAAGGACAATAAGAAAATCGCAAAAATTTCTACATCCGTCGGATTCGTCCTCCTTAGTTACTGCCTGTATTCGCTGACGGGAGAGTCTAACGGTTCACTTCCATAAGTGTTCGATACCCTCGAATTCTATGATTAAGTACCTCCTTCCATGGTCCCTCCAGACATCCATAAGAAGATCAATCCCACTCACCCTCCGCCACAGACATGACTACAACCTAGTACAACAAACGTTAAGATCATTTTTCATCTCTCGTTCGATAACGGTCAGATTGTTTTCATAAATATGTTTACACTACCACCAAGCCACCAAGGCGACCGCCCTCAACACCCAAAGTGTCGGAACATTCAAGTGCTACTCATGACCCACTCCGAGTACAAAGCAGTCCAGTACGCTTACGCCCCAGACGAATGCAGAAACCGACTCACCATCCACTAGAAGAGACTACCACAGTGATATCCTTGTACGAATCTCAGCACTTGGCATCCTCAAAATAGAACATACGAGCCTCGCTTTTCGAAGTTCCGAGAGAGCAACGAACCATACTCCCTCGAGACATATCTGTCTACCCTCTGTTACAGGCCCAATCACGCACTGCTCACAGACAATACAGGTGAAACTCACTTTCGAACACTCGTACCAGAAATCGATTGCAACACACATTTACGGTTAATTATGCCCCTCTACTTCATCTAAACCTTATGGCATTACTGAAACCTACAGCAGAACAGGTAGAAGCGAATACTCGTACTTTAAATATCAGAACTTTAGAGGATAAGCTTTACAACAATCAAGCTAACGAATTTTCAATCAGTAGTCTAAGTTGCTACGCACAATAATAATTTAAACCAAATGGGAAGCCAATCAGGGAGCTTAATAAAATCTAATTAACAAACCGTATCTAAATTATACATCAAATCCACCAATTGGTGATAAATTCACTCCTTAATATAAATAGTTTACAATAATACAGCAAAACTTTCGCACTTTTTTCTCCCATCTTCCATTTTGCCTTTTGTGACTAGGACAATGAACACCAAAGAGACCCTAAACTACACCCAGTCATTCCTCTAGAATAAAACATATCAACCTTCTTACTCACCCATCTCACTTGACTTATCGCCCAATCTTGCAGCTAGCCCTCTATGCACACTAATCACCTCTAATCCCCTTATTTATCTCAGCTCACGAAAAATCTCACACGTCTCGTTACTAACGACTCTCTACTTACCTTTTCTCCTACTCCATCTCTCCTTCCTTTACATGCAAATCTCCACTTTTATGATAGTTCCGAGTTATGTTCAACGAACCCAAATAAGACCGCTAATCCTCACACTGCCTTACGCTCTCTTTGTCACACACCATGCTTTACCTCCATCGCGCTTCACTAAGCTCAACCTTCCGGAGAGTATACTTTTATCTTAAAGAGCGAATTCGGCACCACGGGATCCCTACTCCTCCAGCTCCGCGACATTGTCACGTGCACTCAACCCATATCCTACATGCCTCACGACATGTCTCTCCTCTCTCTCTGCAACTAAGTCCAAGTCCGTTTGCTTTCCCATGCCCACGATGCAATCTTGATCTCGACTATCTTTGTAAAATTTGAACTTTTCAACCAATGACGTTTTCACTCACTGCCCTGATTGCAGAAGTATTAAGTCTACTTAGAACCTTCATACTGTCGCTTGTAGGACACTTTCACCCCTATCATTTCTTTTTCAGAAGCAAAACCCTAGCGGCTTCAATCGCATGTCGAGGAAACCCAATTCTACTCCAGGCATGTCCTCTCACTTGTCCACCCTCCCCGTACCTCCTCACGCTCGCCTCCTCTCTTCTACTTGCTCCTACCATTGCCCAGTGCGCCTTTCACTCTCCTACTTCTAATAAGGTGTATCGATCTCCGCGTTTAAGCGCACTGGCCACCCTTCACCTTGGAATTTACCGAGCATGAACCCAAATCTTTTATACCGCTCCTTTTATGCGGCCATGTGCCTATTGAACTCTCTTCTCTGCGATGCACCTGTCTCCTTTACCTTCATAATCCTTCTTATCACTGCTCCCATACTGGTCTCAGCCGTCCGTCTTTCTCACCGCTGCACAGCCTACCCATCTCTCGCTTCTCTCTCTGCTTCCTCTTCACCGTGTGATCCCGTGCTCCACCGCTCTGTCCAAACCCATCTCTGCAAGCTGTGCACATATAGCTATAAAATTCCACAATGGGTGTCGTCAGTACTCTCCTCCGGTTCTCACAAGCGCTCCATTTCACGCAAGTCACCCGGCTGTCTCTTCCCCCATGTCTCGCTGACACGCGAATATGATCTACCCTAATCATACAGGTCAATCTTGCACCCCTTTCTACACCATATTTTCCCCACGGTCAGCAACAATTCAATGAATCTGCTGTCACACTAGAATATCGTAGCTCGTACATCCACGCTTCTGAATATTGCTCCCACGCACTCACTTCTCCTCACGCTGCAGACGGCGTTTCGGACGACGACCTGTCGACTACACTCCTATGTGTTTCCTCACGTCCTATCAGGATCCGTGCACTCCACTACTCCGTCTCCGGCTCCCCGTCGCAGTACCTGCGCCCACTTCCCACGCCTCGCTCATCTGCTCTGCTGACTCTTTTCCTACGCTTTATTTCGCGAAACACATTCACACCAACCTCACATCGTCCACATTCCTTTGCATATGCGCATCGCACTCATAACGGTACCCACGGTCTCTCTCAGATCGTCATACAATACCCCCTCGTGACATCCAAGTGCCACCATCCAGCATCCAAAGGTCCTAGTGTGCGGTAGATGCCAACTGCAACGCCTACCGCTCCCGCACAGAACCCGTATCAAATCGCTCATATACTGTACGTCAATCCAAACTACGCTACCTGATAAGACTACTCCCTCTAAAACAACCTTGGTATCTCAGACTTGAGTAATGAAACGATTCTCAGGAACCAGCGCCTCGACCCTTCGCTCATAGCCTCAACTCTTGTTCCAACGTGATTGTCGTCCATACTTCCCGAGACCGCCTCGCCTATGCCCGTCTCTCCTAAGCAGACTCACGAGCTTCCCATTACTTTCCTCTGAATAATTCAAATAGTACCGACTTATTCTAATTGAAAAATCACAATCTTTAAGATCAATCCCGAAATTGCTCCCGCAAGGTGACGTACTGGCGCGACCCCATTTGTAGGTACGTTTACAGCTACCTTTTTAATTAAAAACTGATATTACCCATCCACTCCTTTCTTCAATTGATGATTTCACGACAAAATAACGCACAATACGTTTTACTTTTATAGAACACTTAACATAGTAACCAAGCCAGCCCTTGTAACCCAAAACGCTCCCCACATTCTTTCTGTGCTAAAGAATCTTAGGCCATTGTACGTTTAGCAAAATAGCGACAGCCGTGATTAACGTCCGACTCTTTTTGCACAAACGTAAACACTAAGACGCCACATCATAACGTACTCACCTAGCCTTGTAAAGACGTTTGGAAGATGTTTTGTTGAGACTCGCAATATATAGCTACCAGGTGGTCTCGCGGTTGCAAACGACCTAAGTTCGACTAATTCCTACCCTTCTCAGCTTCATTTCTTCATATACCCCGACATAGTATCCATATAAATAACATATAATATACTATTAATCACTTATATCATTAATAACTATACTACTATAATATTATACTACGTCATTAACTACTACTCATTATCTAACTTCCACCCTACCTATATATATAACCCATATGAATGAATACATATATACTAACTAAACACTATAAGATATTAAATCATTTCTATCTTGCTGTCGGTATCCTTCCAGTTCTACCCTTAGCCATTCGGTTATTGATAAGATAATCAATATCTAGGTCAAATCATAACTTAATCCCACCACTAACCCCTTATACTATAAGTGATTTAATTATTATATTATATATTAACTCATACTATATACTACTCACATCATATACTACCATCAGCTATATACTTTTAATTATCTAATATATATAGACTACTAATTATATAATACCCTATGCGCTGACTTAATATATATACAATAATACCTTATGATTACCTATATTAATATATTCATATAACTATAAATATATTCATACCATAGACTATAGTTCATATATTGATATATCATCACTAATAGACATACGAGTCCCAGGCTTTGTTCTGTATTAACAATTATATACACACGTACCATAACAAAAACTTATTATATTTAATTGAAGGAGGCACAATTTCGCAGCTGCGGGAAGGCGAAGATAAGTTAGATATTGTCACGTATGGCAATTTTAATATATAGCAATGGACTCTTAGAGTACCGTACCAGGCAACCACTTATAATTATTATTCTAATGTTGCACTAAATCACATCCTATAATATTTTACATACCTACTCTTCTAATATAACTGTGACGCCATACAACTTAATTTACACCCGTCCTCGAACTGTATCATAAATTATCACCTAATTCATATAAAGCAGACGACAGGGTCCACCGACAGATACTGGAAGTCAGCCTTGACACACACATCTATCGTCGGATAACGCCACCCCAGAACCTCTTAACCTACTAACTAACCACAAGTGATCCAACGTCATCTATCATGTCCAATAAGAAATCATATTTATAACCAACACTATGCTGCATCTCGTCAAGTACTTCGATTTGAATGGCTTCAACTAAACGATGCTAACCTTTACAACCATATATATGTCACTCACTCTTAATGGCAAACAGTTACTCATGCCATAAACTTAACCCGCACATTATCAACTACCTATCCTCCTCCATTCACAACATTCTCTATTAACTTACCAATTCAAGTTCCTCACCTCACAGACTTTTACCACACTCCTCAGTGCTAGCCTTTATTCCATACTATCTAAATCCCGTGTCCTACGCTACCGAAGAGCGATTTAATAACATCTTTTGTACGCGCTGTTCTCTCGCTTTATATCTCGGCACACGATTCTGCACGACCTCTCGTCCTATGTCGCTGTCACATAGACCAGTCCCCCTTTCCGACCACGAACCTAGGTCAAAATCACTTACCCAGAACCGTCTCTTAAGATCTTAACTGCAACCCTTCTGGAGTGCAACTTTGTTCGTAGATTCAAAGAAGACCGGACAAGCATAAATATTGCAGCTATATATACATATTCATTAATTCAATAATCTTTTATTGTCTAACTCATATTTATACTAATATGAATATCCACTACTATATATATATAATATTATATATAATACATATATATATATATACTATACTACAGTATATATATCATACCCCGTCCATAATATCATAACTTTATCTACTATAACCATACATTCACCAATCAATATACTAATACTATATATATATATATATCAAGTACTCCCAAAAATAGTTACATATAATAATACGTATTAATACTTACTATTACTATTACTATATATGATATATATATATATATATGCTGTCGCACATGATAAAAGGTAGGAGAATGCAGTTGGGACTAAACCTATAATCGAATGACAAATATATTAATTTACCTTAAACTCCTACGTACAAATAAATTTAAAAATCTTGAATCATATCGAATACACGAAATGTATTACTAACTAATAACTACAACCATAATACATCAAACAATAAAAAAAAAAAAAAAAAAATCCACTTAAATATCTTTTTTTTTTTTAATATAAGAAGTTAAACCTTCCAGCAAACCTTTGGTCATATTATTACGCACTAAAACTTCATATCATTATATGGACTAATTTAATTCTTATTGCATTTTAATACAGTGAATCTAAAACATATAAAATTTTAAAAAATTATATTTTTAATTAGTTGAACCGCTAAAAATATTGCAAGTTTATTACAGACGCTTTTAATAAATTAATAGTAACTGCCTTTGGATTAACCATTAAAGTTAATGTCGAGTTTACATTACAGAAGGCATTCTTACAGTTTTTCTCAAGAGGAAAAAAAATTAATAATTAAGAAATTAAAAATAATATATAAATAAATAAATAATTAATCAACTAATAATAATAATTTTCATAATTTAATAATAATATACAGTGACTGAGATAGAAAGGCAATGTTTGTCATGTTTTAAGTTAAAAACCATATAAGCAAGCATGAATAAATTTTATGCTTTATTTTAAGCGCAGCCCTAATTTTAAAACTTATAATAACTGTGACCAAGAGAAAATCACTCATTCACAGATTATCTATTTTCAGCAACTATCTAACACATCCATACCTCATCCACCCCAAGGATATTCATTGAACCACGGACAACACTCCACATACCACCGCGAATCAGCCCAACTTGCAGCTGTAACGTTAAATTATCCTACGAATGACAACTTTCTATTCCAACACACGTCGGGGCTACAAAACGAACTGTGTGCACTAGTGGTAACGCATTCAGCTCATATTTGCTAATTAATAACTTTTACAACAGGTAGCTTAAACCAGATGCATATTGTTGACATAAACTACTAAACAATGTCCTCATACACGTTCACACAAGTCACTTACCAGAAACCTAACACACCACACACGCAACTCTACACTCCCTACAATTTTACCAACGAGACTAAACATATCTATATCATTACCTACTATAACATCTTATTTCAATATCAGTCATCATCACCTCCATGAATATGACTATATCACAGTTATATATAGTCATACCACGTGCTCATATATGAGCGCTAGTAATATATAAACTGACCTATAGCTGAATAACTAATATTTACTAAACACCTCGCCTATAAATACTATTATACCCAATACCTATCTATGATGATATATAACTATGCATATCACCTATATGCCACTAAGCAGTGAGTTAACCCGCGAATGCCGTCGATCCAAGAGCCGACGTACAGTCTACTTCCGCGAGATCTCCTGATCATCCTGTGACAAGCTATAGAGAAGATCCTCGTCCCGCTGATCATGGCCAACCGTATAATGTGCACTACGATCACATGCATGAATCCCAGTCCCTCCAATGACCCTGCAAACTAACAAGTACACATAATAATACATTCGCGAAATCAATACACTCCAATTCGAATCCCGCAATGACGAATAATAAATACACGTGAAGTACAATCACACTAATAATCAGTACATTAAACTAATCTACATCGAACACGTAAATCGGCATGACATAATACAGGACCACCCTAGCATAGAAGTCACAGCGAATCTATATCTGAATCATGGAAATCATGATGAATCACATCTAATCACGCCTCAGAATAAGATAACCACAAGACAATCACCACTGCACTTCAAACTTCAATTAAAATCACTATCTACCCTCTAACTCACTTTGCTCCATACCACACTGGCATCTCCCACCACCAGGACGCGTGCAACGGACACCCCTGATTTGGTCCTCACATCAGGTATATTTAAGAGAAATTATGGATGGGATAATGTGATCGGAGATCCACCTTCAAATATAAAGAAGAACCACCAGGAAGAAAATAGATACAGTAACTAAGCGATTCTTTTACATTTCAATACAGGTTATTTCAGCTCGTCAAGAAATGATTTACAGGTCCTCTTCTTGATTAAACAATAAAACACTTTACAGTAAATTAAATGTCAATTAAATTCCAAATATTGTTTTTTAATTAAAACATGAATTTGAACATTAAAACATTAAAAACATGAATTTGAAAATTTTAATCTTTGAAACTTTAAGGTGTGAGATAGAGATTCCCATGAGAGCGTGACCCTATTTATGCAAACAGTTTGGTTAACCGGTGTCTTAATAAATGGATGTTCTTAGGTTTTCTCATTTGTTTTGTAGTTATGGATCCAGTTTAAACTATTCAAATATCCTGAGAACAATGCATAGTCTGTAAAGAAGTTTACATGCAAAAACATAAGTGCATTAAACAACTTACAGATCAGCAGTTATGTAGGTTACCGTGAGAGCAGATATTTCGTAGTGTTATCTTGAGCGACAATTAAGGGTCTTAAATTGTTTTCATTCGATTCTCTGAAGACTAACAGGTAAAAATTTAGAAAAGGGTAAATAAATGAATAGTATAGTAAAAAGTGATCGGGACCAGTCGGAAGTTCATTTTTTCAGAGCCATACATACCACTAATTCTTTGAATCTTGATACACAGATAATGGACGTTCATCAAATTAAAGATTGTATCGAACGATTAGACCTAAGCATTCAATTGACTTTGCAATTTCTATCGCTGTTCTATCTAAGTAGATTTCACTTACAGTCGTGTTCAAAAAGTTTCATTAACCTAAGGGGGGGGGTGAGGCTGTGCCTAAATATATTGCTACACACAATTTTGTAAGGAAAAACTCGCGAACGATTAATCACAGGGCACGTATTTTGGCCTGAGCTTTCACGCTGTTGATGAAAGTTTTAGGGTATAGGTGACGTTTTGCTTGCTAAAATTGATAAATTTGAGTAATATATATTCTATTCCATGTTAACATGACTACTTTGGAAGGGAATAAAAAATCATACAGCTTTGGTCGTAGTTAAGATCAAAGATAGTTTCGTTGGCGCAGGTTCATGTAAAAGAATCTAATGTAAATATCATCTAATACAGTACCAATAATTTATCAGAGAAATACACATCATAAAGCAGCTCGCAATTGGAGGGGAACCTAAACGAGATGATGAATAATATAGTTTAAAAAAGAAAGAGGCGACGACACCGATCGCAGGCACGCACCACATCACACAAACACATCTCGCCGTCCCCCGAATGCAACATACAGCAATACACAACAACACAACACACACGCACGCACGCACGCACGCACGCACGCACACACTAGGGATGACCAAGAACTAGAATTTTTGGTTCCGTCCGGAACCGGAACTTTCGCGGAACTTGGAAAATCCGAAGCAGGCGACAGGAACTTAATCAACCTCGCAACACCTACTATTATTGAACTATGTCTGGATTACAAGATGGAAGTCTCTTAGAGTCTCGCTCAGAAACATCCTACTAACTCTTATCAGCACTAACTGGCTTTAAGTGCCCTTTGACTATATTATTAATTATTGCCATTGTTGAGGCCTGTTATTCAAAGGATAAAGGGGGAAAAAAAGTTAAAGCAGAAAAAAATGTGAAGCTTATGGAGGACTTTTTAATTTCGATGGAAATTACTAGGCAGTAAAAACTCAAGTCTTCTTCAAAAGCTACTGAAAGGAAGCAATTAGATTAGTGGAGCACAACAACTCAAAGGAAAATACCGCCTTCTTAATCTAAAAAATTAGGTAGCTGAAAGAATGCTAAACTGCCCTGCTATCATCAGATTCTATACCTCTGAGAGCTTTTCAGAAGCGGGTAAACTTTCTTTCTTATAAGTGATCCTAATTACGTTTGACAAATAGGAGGAAATCATTGTCAAATGAAATGACGAGATCAACGTCATATAAGTTCATAAATTGCGATTATCAGTAGAAAATTGTGCGATCTTGTTTTTGTAATTATTTTAAAGAACATCTTGTTAAAGAGATAGATTAATATTTGATTCTGTAGTCGACGTGGTCTACTTTAGAAGCTTAATTCTCTTCTCATTCTAACAATAAATAATAATAAATAATATAATAATATAATATTAATAATAATAATAATGAATCAATAAATAATCATCAATAACTAATGGAATAATAAATATATATGAGATAAAAACTGAACTCTAAATGTATCAGAAAAGAAAAAATTTAATTTACATAATCAAATATTTTAGCAATTTCATCATTCAATTTTAATAGCAGAAAATAATTTCCTAGTATCTGAAATGGGTTTTTAAACTAACCTCGTGCAACACAGTGTCGTGTCTTTTGAGACAATAATAACTTAATAACAATAATTAACAAATGATAATAATAAAACAATAAAATAGATATAAGAATATATTGAGATAATAAAATAATAAATTATAATATTACTCAATAATCACAATAAATAATATAATCAATAATATATAAGATAATAATATTAATAAAAATAATAGAGCTAACTGAATACATAAATGACATATATAAAATATATACAGATAATATTATAAATAATAAATTAAGTAAATAATAACAAATAATATAAGTAATAATATATAATTCAATCCAAAATAATAAGCCGTCAATATATGCTTTCTTAAGTAACCTAAAATAGTAATAATAAGCCCATAGACTACCACATACTAGTAAAGTATCAAATAAATGCTTGAATACAGTAATCCAAACTGTTAAAAATATCCCACATATAACTAACTATTCTACAATAATAATAAAAATACTATAATAATAATTCTTATTTTTAAGCTGGATTGTACTGCAAGTGTTTCTCAAGCTGGGTTCCGATAACTGACTCCCTTGTGCCTGGAGGCTAGAGGGGAGAACTGGTAGGGGCCTAGAAAAAAAATTGTGGCAGGTAGTTGAAGTTTATTTAGTAAATCTTTATTCATTTTATTTAATAATATACTAATTAACTATAATATCATTATTAATACTATCACTATTACTGTAAACTAATAAATAATATTATAACCAACGTATTACATATACCACATATACACTTAATATACTAAATTAACTAATGATATTTTAACAAGGTATTGTTAAATATTTTCATATATATTCTTTGATGTAATCTTTAAAATATATAATACTACTATATAAATATAAATATCATACGATATTAACTATAGTCATTTGTGGGTTTCTTAAAGTTTTGTACATAATACAAATTGGGGAGGAACGTTGATAAATATAATCTGATTTCAACCTATACCTTCGTCCGCAATTGTTTTGAAGAGTCTACTATGTACAGGGATCTTCCTACAGCACACAAGAATGCGGCTTCAGACCGTTTAAGCAGTAATTAAGTACAGGGAAATCCTAACCAAACGAAACAAAGAGGAACAAGGCGATGATAGGTCAGAATTTTACTACTAAAGATGTCTTCAGCCGTTCAAGAGGATAGGTTAAAAATATCGATACGACGACAATGAGATGATTCGGATACAAGAATGTGATGAAGAGAATATATAAGTTATAAGCAGTCAGGAAAGAATTGAGCTCGATAGGGTCGAGATGAGCAACGCATATCCAAAATGAGATGAACGAAGGGAGAGGACAACTGGAGGAGCAAATGGGCAGTTTGGGGAACCGGTCCATCGTTTAGTATAACCAGTCATATGACTAGTCCTAATAAACTAATTATTTGCTTAAGTAAAAGGAATACTTGGTGGATATGCTGTCCAGATTCTAGTAGCAGAAAATGTAACAAAAAAAAAAAAAAAAAAACAAAAAAATTATAATTCAAAACTACAATAGCTAAAGCGAAAGGAATACATTTTTGAATCTGTAAGATTTAAATAGGAAACTCTTTAATATTCGGACCTAGGTGGGCTCGTAGACGTACGGGGAACACAGGAGGGGGGCACGATTTGATCTCACTACGCGTAGGGGCAGGGGACGGAAGGAACCCCCGGCGACCCACCAAAGTAACCAAAAGAGAGGGGGTTTCCGGATGACCTCCGAGGGGAGATATTAGTCTTACCCGTCGTGTCCACAGGAGCCGAAGAAGACCGACTCTGACATCGAGTGCGTGTACACCATCTGGTATATCTTATAGTGAAAAAATAAAAAGCAATAAATATTAATAGAAGTCTATTTATTTTTAAGAGTAACCATTTATTTTAACGAGAAAACCAATAAAAACAGGGTCTGTATAATAGCACTTATATTTTAAATGTAAATATCTATAATTAATTAACATAAAAATCTTAATTTATTTACTTTTTTATTTTTTTTAACATTTTCCACACTAAAATTTTAGACCAGGATTCCAAAAATGTTTCCTTTTCGCTGTAGCTATGTAGTTTTGAGATATATATTTTTTTTTTTATTTTTTCTTTATTTTTTACATTTTCCGTTAGAATTGGACCTAGCATTCACGCAATGTAATCCGTTTTTACTGGTAGTCCAATTAATAAAGTGTTTAAGATTATCTGGAAGTTATACTAAACGCTGACGGGACCACCCGCGACATCAAGCAAATCCTTAAGGCGTGAGAATTTGTATGACCAATTGTCAATAATAAAATATATACAAAAAATAATAATATATAATATAATAATACATAAAAATAATAATAAATAATAATAATAATAAAATAATAATAGAAATAATAATAATTATCTGATATAGTAATAATAATAAGTGAAGTAATTACAGTAATTATATGACTAACTATTAGGTACGAACCATTGATATATGATCATTGGTATGAGCAATATACTATAGAGTTGTAGCTATTTAGATTAATATCTATCTAAACAATACTATACATTTTGAAGAATGATTTATACTAAGGTAACACAATACCAATGTGTATTGGTGGTTATTATACTGATATGGTTATGATTAGTGTATATTATAAATGGATATTCATCCACAAGTAAACCAGAAATTAATAATAATAATAATAATATAATAATAATAATGAATAATACTAATAATAGTAATAAATTACATAATAATATAGATATAATAATTGAAAATAAAAATAAATTTGAATTTTAATTATCTCAATTAATAATAATAATAATATCATAGATAATAATAGTAATATTGTAAATAATCATAAATTAATAATAATTAATAAATCAATATATAATTATAATAATAATAAT
The DNA here is from genome assembly GCA_015478945.1 of Trachelipus rathkii. Lineage (NCBI taxonomy): Eukaryota > Metazoa > Arthropoda > Malacostraca > Isopoda > Trachelipodidae > Trachelipus > Trachelipus rathkii. The sequence goes on from JABUQX010037715.1 coordinate 26,201, forward strand.
ATTATAATAATGATAATAATAATAATTACTACTAACTGATGACGAACTCTAATAACTATAATAATAATATAATGAATAAATCAAATAATTTCTATATATATCATAATCATAATAATATATATACATATAATTAATGTGAAATAAATAATATAAATGCAATATTATGTTTGATAAGTGTTTAATAATAATAATCTGGAGATAATAATAATAATAATAATAATAATGAATATATAATAATAGATAATAAATAATAATTAATAATAATAATAATATACGTACACATAATAATATAATTATTAATTAGATTAGAAAAATATAAGTACAACGATAATAATAGAATATAATAATAATAATAAGAAAATAATATACAATAATAAATATAATAATAATAGTACAGTAAAGCATAGTAGTAGCTAGTATTTTACGGAGGGTATAAATGCTGAGTTAGCTATTTATTAATATTTATTTAGAATAATAAAGTTTTTATCTCTTTTAAGCAAAAGAATTTGGTGAGTTATGGACTATTTGATGATCTTTGTAACCAATCGACTTGTAAAGTTTAGGCTGCTTTGGTAGCAGAACCCAACCAATATCACCAAGCGCTTGAGTGGCTTTTTTTAGTCTATGGAAGGGAGCGTTTCTAGCCTTTAAAATTTCTCCAATTATCATTAATTTATACTGATTTATTTGCTTCGCGCTTTTTCTTGGTTGATAATGAAAATTTGCTAGCAGAATTTTAGTGTAATCTTTTTAGGAGTGAATATTGTAGCAAGGTCTTTAACTGCAAATAATCTTTAGTTTTTTGAACAATGGTGTATGGCTGTAAAAGTCTTTGTATTGCTTATGAGGCGAAATACATCAGCTTTGGATACAATACATAACAGCGATTATTTTATCTACGAAAAAGACGATATGCTCATCACCAATGAACAGGTAGAAGAGAAAAATCAGCAAAAACCATAAAAAAACAAACAAAAACAAAAAAACATCAAACCAAAAAACAACTAAAATTAATTACACTAAAGTAGAATGAAAGAAACGATAAAAGTACTAGTATGGGGATTAAAAACAGTAATATGTAGCAAGTAAGTTGATTATATTCCATCTAAGAATAGAAAAGAGGAACATATTTTTTAATTTTATTCAGAACGCACATGACAATATACAGCATCTGAAACAGTCTGTCCTAACATAGGACTTGTAATATTGTTTCCTTCTAATGTCAGCTTTATACAAAACTCGATTGTTTATAATAAAGCATTTCTAGTGATAATAATGTCAGTTTCCATTGTAAATATTTAATTGATGTATAATCGTCTAAGATATGGTCGTGTTGCTACAAAACTCATAAAGATAACACATAATTTTATTTAAATTATTGATAGCATATTAGCATCTATGCCATTTCCTAAATTTTAATTGTTTACTCTCTCTACTCAAACAAAGCTAAAAATCATCATTAAACGTGAGATAGAGAAAAAAACGGAACAATCTTATGTAATATTATTAAGATAGATGGCTATCGTCAACAGCAAATGAGAAACTAATGAAAACACAAGGTCATGAAGAGAGTTTTTCTGCGTGTTGAGAATAATATACAATCCTCGACTAAATCTCAACTAATAAAAATATTCACAATGTTGACAGTAAAATATTGCAATTAGAAGAACAGACAAGTCAACAACTAATGCGGATGAATAATTATAGTTGGGTTACAAAAAAACAGTTCTAAGTTACTGATCGTCCTCGTAGAATTGCATTTCATACTGCAAACCTTCAAATTCGAGTTGAATGGTTATAAAACATCTTATTCTAGAGAGCGACTATGTAAATGGGATGGTATGCTGTGGTGATGTCTTAATAGACCTGTTTATTTTTGTTCCAACTGTATGCCGTCTTACTTATCACTATGACGAAAACCTGTCTCAAGAGACCACCGCAACCACAACGTCGCTCAAGTACAAGAAATAATGCTTATGGGTTGGTGTGGTAATGTATTAAGAATTACAGTGTGATAATATGATTATTGATGGAATATTTGAAGTCATTTATGTGGTGTCATTACCAAATAAAAGGCAGCAACTATTTACTCTTAACCAAGTGTTGATCCTGAGATAGGTTACGAGTGACATTACATTGTAAATTGTATAAAATGGAGAAAAGCCAATACGAGATTTTTTATTACAGTAGGAGCAGGGAAGAACTCATAACACAAAACCAAGTTTTGTGTTTAATATGTGTGCATTAGCAAAAAGATCTATAAAATTTTTAATTTAGAGAAAGAAATGACACAAGGTTTGATAATAGCTTGAAATAATCGTGAAAAGGGGGTTTTATATATGCAAAATTCTGGCCTTGCTGACTATGTATAATTCATTGAGGATGTAGTTCTCTCGTCTCTACGACGAAGATCCCGATAAAGTGTGTAAAGTGTGAAGATCATGTGTGATAAAAGGGTGACAGAAACGTCTCGTGAGAGTCTCTAGTCCTTATGAGGGTCAATGAGCGAGACAGAAGGTGGACTAACCACCAATAATCGGCAGTGAAAGATGTTTTACACGTTCATATGACCAATACAGTAGACTTCGTTCTCTCGTTCAAGTAAAAGTTACTTTTTTTATTTTCATTCTGCATCGATCAAGAGGCGTGGTAAAAAGGCGGTCCGGTGGGCGGGTTTTAAATTTTAGTTCTGCGTGCAGGTCTGGAAGTTGCACTGGAATATGAAACTCCCCTCAGTTTCTCAGTTACCCTCCGTACGTCGTTACACCAGGTCGTGTGTCAATTGGTGGCGCAACTCTCTATCCTTCCCATGTGCTCTTGCCATTCTTTCTGAGAGCTTGGCCACCCGCCGGAAGTGGCTTCAACTCGTCATATTTTGGAATAAGAAGAGGAGCCCGCTTATACCTATTAATTATTAGTATTTTTCTTTTTATATTGCCCCTACCTTACTTTGTCTTCTATTTGGACACTTATTACCTAATACACACTTCACACAAAAATATATAATATTTAGGGTGGTCCTGAGCGCACGCTGTGTGTACAGCAGGTGTGTGTGGACGTCTCTCCAGACAACCCGTTATGGGACGCGGAGCGGTATGTGCAACCCCCGCGACACCCAAATACCAAAGAGCGCGGGGTTCCGGAGACCCTCCCCGGAGGGGGGGAAATAGTCCTAACCCCTGTCGTTCCCCCGGAAGGCCAGAGAGAACCCGACTCCTGCCATCTTGCGGTTTACCCTTGGGGTATTCCTTTAGTTTAAAAAAAAAAAATTTTTTAAAACTGACGGAGTCGAAAACGTAACAGATTCTAATAATATTTTTTGAATCATGTTTTTCCACCCCTTAAATGACTGTTAGGATCATATACCAAGAAATATATACCAAAGAAAAAAAAACAAAAATCAATAATACTGGAGCCGTAAAACATAACAGGTCCTATAATATATATATGGACTATATATATATATAGGTATATAGTATATATATATATATATATATATTATATATATACTAATATATATATTAAATAAAAAGACTAACAAACACACAGACACAACCTTTTACACTGAAAAACAACGTCTGTACTGCAAGGTAGAGTGCGTCTTTTGCCTGCAGCGAGAAAATATATTTTCACGCTTTTTCCGTGTTCATCAAGCTGACTCAGTAAATGATTCAATAACGACAATTTGACCGTGGAAATACGTCCATTTTCGACTACATCATCGCATTCAGGACACCTATACCTACATAGAACACCTATTCCCATTTTGAAGTTCCAAATCATTGTTTGACTCAGTGTTATTACCGTTGTAGTAGTCGTCATCTCTCAAGCAGCCATTGAAAGAGGGCATTATGGGTAATTAACATGCAAATTAGCCATTCAAAATTTTTAATAAGCCTTTTTAATTAGTTATTAAGTTTCAAAACTTACCTGCAGCTTCCTGATCATCACACCATCGTAATCTAATTTGGCACCTCTTCATCGCGTTTGAAATAAAATAACAGAAAACAAAAAACTACAAAAAAATACGTGTACACTTGCAAGGCAAACGAACAGAATGGGGTTATAACGAATTTGGGAGTATGATGATCTAAACTGATGTTGCCATATGAAGTTTAATTTTTAAATTGCATTTTTTGGCAACTTTGAAGCTTTGTATCTAGAGGCTCGTTAATGCTAGCATTTTGAAATTTTAATAGGTTAGAGAACCTGTACTTTCTAACTGCCATTAAATTTTCAGTTACATCGTTGTTATACTTTTCGTGTTTTGGCGTTTCAAAATGGGTATTGAACTTGTCCTCAAATTTGCCATCTCGCACCTTGAGATTTGTTTCTCTAGGCTCGTTATTTCTAGCATAATGAAATTTTAATTGGTTTAAGAACCCTTACGATCTACATTTTAGTAAAATTTCAGCTATAGTTTGAGAGGTACAAAATTCACAAAGCGGTATTAAAGAACTTTTTTGGTCCATGGAAAAGGTCTGAGATGGCAACTCTGAGGATTTGCAACTCGTTAAAGCTAGAATAATGAAATTTTAATATGTCTGAAAACCTGCCAAAGAGGAACGTGAGCTGGGTTTACACCGTCGCGGTTGTGACTTGAAGCCAAAATGCCCGCTGTATGCAACCAATGGGTTTTTTGACCTAAAAATTATGTACTTGACCTCCGAATCGATGATCGGCCCCAGGATTCCAATTTCGGCCGGAAATCGCCCCCACTCGATTTTTGGGGGTTTACACCCTGAGTTGTATACAAATTCAGGGCAATTACGGGGATTTTGCCATGTACGTGCACATTTTTTGCACTTGCCATCGTCATTTTCCTTATACACAAGGCAACAATTTTTTAGAGTCGATTTGTGGTCTCCGGACCGGAGTATTGGCGCTCGAGGCGCTTTTAGTTTTCCGGGATGCTCCCCCCCCCCCCAGAAGCGATTCTGGTCTTTAAATTGGAGATTTAACGATTTTTTGAACTATCAAACTTTTTTCGATTTTTAGAAATTAAAATAATGGTGATGGGAGGGCGATCTTTCGAATTTTTAGCGTTTTAAGATCTTTACTACTGTTCTAGGTTAGTTTCCGGCCTAAATTTGGCGCATATATATATATATATATTTTGTAGTAATATATATATATCATTATATATATATTAATATATATAATATATATATATATATATATATATATATATATATATCTATATATATGGAGTAGCCACAAAGATCTTGTCTACAAAATTTTTTAAATTGAAATTAAAGAGATAAGATATTCATTTTCCATTTTAAAAGGAAAATTTTAGTAAAAGTTTTTACAATTTTGCCTAATGTTTAAGCAGTATACCAGAAAAAAATAGTATATAAGTATAGTATATACCGCTTATAGTATAATATGAGTATATTCTTAATCTAGGTGTAGGCATATATAAGTTATTATATATATAATATATTAGGTTATAATAATGATGACATATGTATATAATTATATAGTATATATATATTTTCTTTTCTTTAAACAAAACTGTTTGGTTTTTAAAAATTTAAGGTAGGTTTTAAAATTGGAAAATTGAATCACTTAAACTTTTTGAGCAAAGCTGATAATTTATAAAAATTCATTTTTTTTTGAGAAATGATTCTTTGGTTGGAATTATTTTTCTGAATTCTTTTATATCGAACTCACGATTTATTCTTTTCAGATGCTTTATATGATGTAAATATACGCGCCTTAAGACTTCAGTGTTGTCCACACCACTTAGATTTTGCTCATAGTAGCGAACCGTGACTTCATTTTCTTCTGATTTGTCTTCATGCTCCTAATGGGATCTTTCATCTTCTTCCCGTTGTTGTTGTTTTAGTTGTTGATCTTCATGGTGGCCTTCTTTTTCTTCCACCTCTTGAATTGGTAAGAGTCCCTCTTCCTCAGTTTCGTTTTCATCGAGAGGGTGTGGCTGCTCTTCGGACTCTCCAAGTCCCATAATCTCTCTCTCTCTCTCCTCACTTTTAATTTTCTGCAGCTCAGAATCGTCTTCTTGTAATTCTTTTTCCGTTTCGGTATCCTTTTGGAGCAATGGGATGTTACAAATATCTCCTTCTTGGTGGTCAGTAGTGTTTAACACTGGCTTCGAATCGGGCATTATTGACCCATATGGTTCCTTTTGCTGTAGGTAGGTGGCAAAATCCGCACCCATACCTTGAATCATATCATATAGTTGTAATGGTGGGACTTGCGACTATGGGCCAATAATATTGCTTCTGTCTTGTTGGGGTGATTTTTGGCAGTTTCTGAGGATTTTTTTTTTTTAAGAATAATCCGGGTTGTAATCGCGATACCCTTATATCCTGGGTACACTAGCATCTATGCTGTATTGAGGAGGATGTTAAAATTTTTGAGTAACATTTCCCCACCATTCCTATTGGGGAAAAGGTTCCCCTCCTGAAGAGGTCTTTTGATATAAGTTGAAAGAAAGTATTTGATGTACTTTTCCAAAACTTTCGCGATGATCGCATTTGCAAAACAACTGGCGGTTTGCCCTGACGATGTTGTCTTGTGTATTGATATTGGGATTTTCATGACGGCACCAACGTTCCCACCTTCAACCTCCAGCCTCCAAATGTCAAGGGCATCTTTGGCCAAGTCAACTGACATTTTGATGCCTTTCCAGTGATCGCCTGGCAGTAGACAGCGTTAGTGATGGCACTATCAGGCTTTTAATGGTTTGAAATATTTTATTTGCGATGAGAGTTTTTGCGGGTTTTTTTGTTATGGATTTGGGAAACCTTTGCCAAAATCTTCAATACTGTAGGACTTTCGGAAAAGTTTAGAATATCTTTAACATCAAGTAAGCGTAAAGGTACAGATGTAAAAAGGCGATGACGTGCTTCAGCCTGTTGCCTTCTTTCTATCGGCATGAGCTTAGCCATATGACTTTCAAGGAGATCTTGTATTCTATAAGCTTGAAATGTTGTCAAAAGGCCGGAGCTCAGGTCTTCATTTCTTAGGGCATAAGTGAGTAGCTGACCAATAATAATGCATAGATTAATTTGGGATGTGACCCCAAGGGGTCCCTTCCTAGCAGAGTAATCTTTGAGTTGTCGATATTGTTCAGTTTCTCGGTAAAATTTTCATGCAAAAAGTTTTCAATAGGCGTTACCGGATTGAAAGAGGCAGAGAACCGCCGAAGCAGTCCTCTGCCTTGAAGGTGGTTTTTGTTTTGGTTCTCGTTTCTTTTATCAAACTTTTCAAACAATTCTTTGATTTGGGCGTTACGGGCCGCCCGCACTATAAAATAAGTAACTCTTCTCGTGTTATTGCCTCAAGTCCACCTTGTTTCGCCTGATCTCATTTTGTCAAGGGTTTCTGACTTTGGATTTGATTCTTGGCGGCCAACAACAGTCTGCGGCATTTTCCGTTGAAGGTCTCTTTGCTGCGAGAGTGGAATGTCTCTGTGTGAGACGTTAAAATGCTGCTTACCCGTGTGTTGTTTTAATCATACACAGGACACATATATTTTCCTTGGCTTTTTAACATCGCAAAAATTGACCTTCAGGAAAGGGGTTGACCTCAAACCAGCCCTTTCCCGTCTTGCCCTCCCCTCTTCATTTTTCTTTTGAAAATAAGTGCCTGGGCACTAGTCACGTACATCCTGTGAAGATCTTGTGTTGCTGCTGCTGCTAGTGCTGTTACGTGGTGTCTTTTTGATGGTGTTGAAGATGTTGATGCTCCAGTGTTGAATTGCATTTTTTCATAATTCAATTTTTTTATTGTGTAAATCTTTAGTGTACTCTATAACAATTCTCATGTCGTCCTACTGCTTTTGGAAGGTGTAGCAGCAGCAGCAGAGTCTGAAATAAGTTGCAATTTCTTTGATGTTAGTTCGACTTTTTGTTCGTGTAAGTCTTTCGTATATTCAATGGCCAATAACATATTCTCCTCAGACTCTATGGCAGGCATATGTAACTTAGTCAAATGTCTTCGGATATTCTCGAAGACACCCATCAACGTATATATTGGGCAGAGAAAGAGGGTTCGCTTTGGGGGTTTGGTGATGTCCATTGGGCGGAATTTACCCACCCTTTATATATATATATATATATATATATATATATATATATATATATATATATATATATATATATATATATTTATATATAATACTAGGATCATACTAGCTTATAATGATAAATCTGGGTTAAAATTTTGCTAATAACTTGGCAAGTTTCTTATAAGTGGTCCGTCTTTTTGTAATTATTATTCTTAGGAAGTAAGCTTCGGAAAACTTAGTTTGGATTGTACAAAGAAATTTCTGTATTTGATATAAACATTTTTTACCACTTGTTTGCTCTCCGAATAATCTATATCTTTAGATAATTCCTTTTTTAAAATTTCTAATTTTTCTCTCAGCTCCATTTCCTCTTTGTTTACTATATCCACTATTACATTTTTTGAATTTATAACATGCCGCCCAACAATGTTTGAAAGCATTTCTTTTCTTATAGTATTATGTTCTTGTTTGGTTAACGATTTATGACTTCTATTGAGATGTTGTGCAACTTTCGTGGATCTATGGCAACATATAGGGCAAAGATAAATCGATCCTTTAAGTTTGGATTTATTTGGTACATCTTTTGATATGTCTATAAATTTTGATAGTTTTAAAAATTCGCTCTCCTTTTTCATCTTTTCTTCAAACTTTTCAAAAATTTGCCATCTTCTTTTCACACTATTATTGAATTCTCTTTCTATTTTTTTAATTTTTTTATTAACTTCTTTCTTCTCCTTGGCTAATTGCCTTTTTAGTTGCTGTTTTTTTTTTTTTTTAAATAATTTGGGCAAAAGAAGAGTTTAGTGTTGGCTCCAAATTCTCCATTTCTTCTGGAACTTCGATGTCGGAAGGAGCGTAATTTGAATCGGACGAGGGGTCGGGATGATAATTTAAATAATAATATAAATAATAAATAACATTTGAAGTATTAAAATTGCAAATAATAAGTAAAAAATAATTATTAAAAATGTAAATAATAAATAAAAAATATTAGTATTTGAAAATAAAAGATTTAAAAGTTTTTCAACTTACCAGAACGATCTAAATTTTCAGATGACGACTCGTCTTCGCCGTTTCTAAACAGCAAGTATTCTGACAGTGTTAAAAGATATTATGGTGTAGAATCCTACTATATAGAAAAAGAAAGGTATTACTTAAAATAGAGAAAAGAGTAAAGTCGTCAACCTCGTCGTACGTCAAGGTATAAATATTTGTTCTTATAAAAATTACATTATCGCGGAAAACTTTCCCAATTTCTGAGTCTGATTCCGATGACTCAAATTTAGATGATTTAAGCGATAATAGCGAGTGCGAATTTGATGTTCTTCTAATTAAAGGAGTAACTAGTGATTACAATAACTATTTTACCTCAAAATTGATTAAAGGCGATGATATTGAAGAGGCTGCCTTAAATACCATTTATAATAATTTACATAAAAAGATTCCTGATGGAGGTAACATTATACTGGAAAGATTAAAAAATGTTCGAGCAGGTTTTGATGCTCGTAATAAATATTTTAATTTAATTGAAAAAGATCTTCATGTTTTAAAGAATAAATTTTTTTAGCTGCTTTTCAAGATGTGGAATATGTTTCACCAATAAATAGAAATCGGCCCACATGATTGTTTCATCCGAAATAGCACAATTAAAAAATTTGTAACGTCTAACGTAAATTTATGTATTGACGTTTCTAATTTAAAAAACATTTTCATCCACCAGACTTGAACCTATTTGAGATGTGACAAAAAATCTCATTTATGGTGCGTTTTTAAGCTGTGTGCCAGTAGCTTGGCTATATCCTTTGTCATTTCATGATTATGTTTGGTAGGATCAGTTGATATGCGTTTTCTTATTAGTTTTGTTGATAATTTTGAAATAACTTTGATTGTCGATTTTCCCTAAAACCTGACAAATCATTGAAATCTTTGTAAACATTCTACGATCTTTCCTAGCTAACAAGAAATCATGGTCGGTAACGTCCCTGCGAAGGTGGAATGTGAGGATATATTTTACATACCTCACCAGTGCCTTCGCAAAGACAGTGTTACCAAAATAATAGCTGATTGGCCGAAGGAAGCCGTTTTGTGTATGGTAATGTGGGTTGTTGGCAAATAGCACATTTATTTCCTTCATTGTACTCATCTAGCCAATTTCTGAGGGCTACCTTGGCTAGACCAACTGACATTTTGATTCCTTCTAACGATCGCCGGCCTGTTGCAATCGTTAGAGAGGAAAGGAGGACAGCTTTAATGCACTTAATCTGGTCTCTATTTAAATGTTCTTCGGCATCATTTTGGCTTTTGATTTTCGCGGCTTGATTCAATACTTTCAAAATGTTGGAATTTTCTGCAAAATTTAAAATATCAAGGATTTTTAATTTGGCAAATGAAGGGGATGTCGTTAGTTTTAAACGTTTTTCTTTTTGGCCCTTTTCTTCCATTACTCGCAATTTCAGCTTGTGTGATTTCAAAATATCTTCGACTTTGTAAGTTTGAAAGGGAGTTAGAAGACCCTCGCTTAGATCCGAGTTTCTAAGAGCAAAAGATAAAAATTGCCCAATGGCAGTGCATAACTTCAGTTGTGAAGTTACCCCAAGTAACTGTCCCTCCTTCATGGAAAAGGTCAAAAGGTTCTCAATGTTAGCAATTAGATCAATAATATTTTTATAAAAAAAGTCGAGGTTGGATGTTGTCATGGGTAAATCTTTTAAAAAATCTTCTCATTAGGCCTCTTGTTTGCCAATAATTTTTTTTGTCATTCCTTAAATGAGTGTCGTAGGCCCCTAGTAAATTAACTATTTGTGCATTTTCATTGGAAATTTTCCTCATCATATGGTAATTTTTCTCATCTTGTTTGTTTTTTTCTACAACTTTATAGAGTGTTTCCTGAGATGGGTTGGCTTTGCGCCAGCCAACTACGTTTTTAATCATTTCTTTTCTAAGTTGTTCTTGTTTCCTTGGGGATAGGTCAGAATGTGTTCTTTTAATATGCTGTCTGTATTTAATGTCTTCTTTTAAACAACTTGGGCATTTGTACACATTTCTTTCTTTAGGTATGTCATAATCTTTATATTTTTTGGGCGATGGGGTTGCCCTCAACCCCTTATTCAGTCGTTGCTCTCTTTGTTCCATCTCAATTTTCTTTTTGCTAAAAATGATCTAGCGTCCCTAATATAAAGCTTATGTACAGGGTTTAGTTTATTTGGAGTGGTAGCAGTACTGGTAGTTGGCTTTGTAGGATCATCAGCACTAACACCACCACCATTAGCAGCATTTTCCTTTATTGTTTTCTCATTAATTGCAATTGCTTTAGAGGTTTCTTCTACCTTCTCCTGATGCAAATCCTTTGTGTGTTGAATAAGCATGTCGCGTTCCTTTTCGTTGTCGTATGACTCCTGATGGACAGACTTAACGTGCCTCTTTATGTTTAAGAAAACCCCTAAGCATGTAAAAATGGGACATGAAAATAATGTTCTTTTTGGACCCTTTGAACTTCGAACTGGCTGAAATTTATCAAGTTTCGTGGAACGTTTCTTCTTTTTCAAATTAGCATAATCTTTCTCTTGTATTTTCATTATTGTCTTCAGCATTTCTTTTTCTTTTTCATATTTTTCATTTATTTCTTTGATTAATTTATCTTTTGCTTTCTTCTTTTCCTCTAGTATTTTTCTCAGTCCCTTGCGCCCATAATAGGGTCTCTTTATTGGTAAAGGGAGCATTTCTTCAAGATTTTTAACAAGAGTCGTATCTTTTTTGTTGGAGCGACAGTACTTCTTTTGTTTTCTTATCAACACTTATTTTCTTGGCATCGCAGCCATATATATGTGCCCCTGATGGATCTGGCTCGGTGAGTATCAAGTTGAAGTCGGCGGTGTTGCTGCTGCTTCTGCTGCTTTTGATTTCTTTATTTTGTGTCTTTTTCTGTGATGAAGGCGATTTAGCAGCATCATCATGCGAGGAGGAGGTGGAGGCTAGGCTGGCTGAGATCTTAGTTTTGCTAGAATTTATTTTTTCCGTTTGTAATGGCGCTGCTGCTTCATCGCCATCCTCATCATCAGTATTCCAACCGTCATCGCTTGGCACAAATTCAGAACCTGATTCACAGTCCGATTGACCCACATCTAATACGAAAATTAGAAAACGAGATATGTAAAACTACTACAACCAACACTACAATAATTAATGGGTAAATAAATTTTGGGGAGCAAGGAACACATCATTTAGAGTCTGTACAACATAAAACTGGTCCAAAAAAAATTTTTTTTTCAACCATTGGACTTTGAAATTTTTTGAAATTTTGAAAAGTTCAAGATACCATATTGGCTGACTTACCATTTAAAAACTATTTTACCTAGGCACTTGAAATGTTCAGAAAATAGAGTACTTACAACTTTATATTACCTATCAACTTTCGGTTATTCTCTGATTAATAGATTTTTATTTTTTAACTTTCTAAATGGCCAAGTATTACCCTTTATAAATAAGTAAATAAAAAATAGCAACAATTAAAAATATTAAGTTTCAAAAAATAAAGCTTATAAAGCTTGGGTACTTCCCACCATCCACAACTCTTTTACGAAAATTGTTGGAGGCTTCCTCCTCAGAGTCTGAAAAAGTATATTTAATCTTTTCCTCTCTCCTTCGCTTAGGAGAAGCAGCAGAAGCATCTTAAATGAAGATGAAAATAATATAACATTATAATACTTATATAATAATAATAATAATAATAATAATAATAATAATATTATAATAATAATACAAATATTAACAATAAATACATTCAACAAAAATAAAGAAATGAAAACTAATAATAATACATTTCCTTACCTTGGTCAGGCCTACCAAGGTCTTTGACAGCTTCTTCTGCTAAAGATTTCGGAAGTCTGGAGGTGGAAGGCTGCGACGGTGATGGTGATCTAGGACCTGGAATGAAGATGAAAAGAATATAACATTATAATAATAATAATAATAAAAATAACAAATTCAGCAACAAAAGTAAGGAAATGAAAACAATAATAATTATAAAACGGTAATTTGTAACTTTTTATAAATGTTAAAAATTTAGAGATTGTAAGCCTATGGATATAGGTTGGAAATATCCAATTTAGTGCTAAAGAAATCACAATCTATCATACTAAGAATAACTAAAGAGATACAAATAGTACAACATAGTAAGGACTACAATAAACTACAAATTTTAACTTGCCTAGGTCAATACAGGTTTGAATATAAGCCTGTCAATATGGCAAGATTGTGATTTCTTTAGCACTAAATTCTTTGTTAAAAAAGGGAAAAAAAAAAAATAAATTTGTGCCATATATATATATATATATATATATATATATATATATATATATATATATATATATATAATAATATATATGATATATATATAATATATAATATATATTATATATATATATATATAATATATAATATAAATTTTTATATATATTATATATTATATATATATATATATATATATATATATATAATATATTATATATATATATATATATATATTATATATATTATATATATATATATATATTAAAAATTTCCTTTAAATTTGTAATTGAAATTATATTGAAACAATTTAATATGAAAATAAATTGGCAAAATTTTAAATGCCCCCTATAATATATATATATATATATATATATATATATATATATATATATATATATATATATATATATATATATATATATATATATATATACACTCAAGCTTACTCAAACTTTTTTAACACTCGTTAATTTTTTTGAATTTGTATTTTTATATGTACAATTATTTGGAATTAGAGTACGGAAGACGGCCAAGTTGAATTTTTTTAACCTTTTTTAAGTTTTTTCATATGTTTTAAAAATATCCTTCTTAACCTCATTGTCATCATAACTCTGCTCATCCAGCAGCTCCGACTCCTGCCTCTCTTCCTCCAGCTCCATTTCCTCCCTCTCCTGCACCAGCTCTTGAACTGTCTCCACCTCGATCTCATTTTCTTCGCCTTCCTGCATTAGATTTTCGTTTCATCTTCATCGTCCTGCCATTCATATTGAATATTTCCTATGTCTTCTTCCTCCTCATACACGATTCCTTGGGTGTTCTGTTCCTCCTCCTCATTCTCTTCTTCCTCGTACATCAATTTCCCCACATCTGAAATTTTGGGGATAGTTCGTATTATTTCTAGCAGTTCTTTTGCCAATTCCTGTTTTCCAGATTCTCATCGATCTCCAGTACTGAATTACCATGTGTAATTGATCCATATTTTTCTTTTTGCTTTAGGTACGTGTTAAAATCACGGCCCATTCCTTTCGACATGTCATAATGCCGATGGTGGGTCTTCACGCTATGGGCAAACATTTTGGATATATCTACCGTCATTTCCGAATTTCCGAAGGTCGTTGCTGAAGATATTTTTCTTCGAATGTTTCGAGAAGTTATTTGAATCCCAGAATAGTCAGGGTGAACAAAATACCAGGCGGTACCTATGAGTGTATTAAATTTGGCGTAGCTTATTTTGTTCCCGTGACTGGTTGGGAATAAATAATCGGAATCAGCAACCTCCCGAGGTATCTGGGCAATATAAACCTGATATAAGATTAAAGCCATTGCCAACACCGGATTACCAAAGTAATTTGCAGTTAATCCGGACCGTGCGGTCTTGTGCACGGATATTGGAAGCTTTAAAATTACTTCCAGAGAATCGGCCTTTCGGCATTCTTCGCTCCAATGTCTTAAGGAAGTATTTACCTGCTTAACGATCATGTGTATTCACTCCATTGACCTGCGGCCTGTAGAGAACGTCAATGATGCTAGCATTACCGCCTGGATCGTTTTTATTTGATTTGAGTTTAAATGCTCGGCATCATTTCGTGATGTTACTGTTGCCACTTTCCGTAGAAGTGCCAGGACAGTTTTCTCTTCTGGATAGTTTAATATGTCCAACATCTTTAGTTTTTCAAATTGTGGGGAGGTTGCAATATCATGATGGAGCTCTCCAATTTGAACGACTTGTTTTTCGTAGAGGATCTTTTTATTAGTTTCACTTATATCCTCAAGTCTGTTTGCCTGCATTACCGTTAACAGACCTTCGCTGATATCAGTGTTTGAAAATTTGAGAAACTTTTCGATGGCAATCAGCAGTTTTATTTGTGAGGTTACCTCCAAGGAGGTACCCCTCACATTGAAACTTTCGATTGTTTTCGGTTCAATGAGGTTCTCTAGTATATTTTGGTAGAAAAAGTCTGGTTTTGGCAATACTTTGAAAGATTTCAAAAACCTTCGCATTAGGCCGCGGCTCTACAAAAAGTTTTTATTCTTCCTTCTAAGATAGCAGTCAAATTCGTTTATTAAAGTATGCACATCTTCAAAGTGTGGAGCATTTGGAAGAGCTGACTGAAGATCTAAATCTTCAGTTTTTTCGGAAGATTTACACCTTTTGAGCTTTTCTAGAGAATCTTTTGTTGGTTTTGAGGGTTGTCGGCCTATTTTGTTTACTCAGCATTTCCTTAATAAGTGTTATTTTTTCTTTTCCTGTTATGTCTTTGTGTTTTCTTGAAAAATGCTGTGTAGCATGCGTTGTAGTTTTGCTACACACTGGACATTTGTACACAAATTGTGAGAATTTTACATCAGATGGCATACTCTTTCTGGGAGAGGGATTTCCCCTCAAGCCTTTACTCTCCCTTCTTTCTTTTTCCATTCTCCGCTTTTTTCTTCTTAATCAGGGCCTTTGCTGATGATACATAAAATTGGTGAACTGATTTTAATTTGACAATTTTTTGGGGAGTGGTTTGTCCTGCCGCTAATTCTTCTGCTGTATTAGATTGTTTATTACTCTTTACTAACTGCTGGTTCTTTTGCACAATCTCGGATGTTAAAGCCACTTTAGCTTCATGGAGATATCTAGTATACTCGACTAGAATCTCTAGATCCTCATCGGTATCGATAGCGTCGATATGTAAGCGACGTGCGTGCCTGCGAATATTCCGGAAAAATCCCATACAAGTATAAATGGGACACGAAAAAAGTGTCCTGGCAGGTCCTTTCTCTTCCTCAAGTGGTATAAATTTTCCAACTTTTCTTCTATTGGTTAAGTCTGCTTTATAAATTTCATAATCTTTCCTTTGGATTTTCATTACTGTCCAGAGTTTATTAATGTATTTGTTGAACACTTTTCTCATAAATTTCTGAGATATTATCTTCAAACTCTTTCGTTTCTTTTTCGATTCGTTTCCCGAGTTCATAGTAGCCCTCGTAATCATTTGGTAATGGTAAGGGTAGAAGTTTTTTGTATGAATCTATGTCCATAACATTGGGTTTTTTATTATTTTTTAGATATTTCTTGCGACGATATAAAGCCGCTCTAAATTTAGTGGCATCGTTCCTAAATACGTGACAACCCGAAGGGTCTTCTTTTTCTCCCTCTGTTTGTGTTTCATCGTTCTCTTGTTGGGCTCTGTCGTTCTCTACTTGTATCTGTATTTCATCGTTCTCTTGTTCTGAGTGATGCGAAGGTGAAGGAACTGTAAGAATTTCCTTATCCTGTGATTAGTATTCAGGAACGAAGTCAGATCCAGAATCATCTAATATAAAATAGAACCAAAACGGGATATGTTAAAATATGCTTCTACTGGTACTACTACTACTACTACTACAACTACTGCTACTACTAAATAAATTAATAAATAACTAGAAATTATGTATTAAAAAAAATTAACTAAAAAAAGAATTAAAAATGTAAATAATAATGTTATATTATTATTATTATTATTATTATTATTATTATTATTATTATTATTATTATTACCTGTCGGGTATGCTTTATCTTCGTATGTTCTTCTTTGGGAGTCAATTTTTTCTTTGGCGGCCTCTTTCGCTAATAATAATGAGCGATAATAGGGGGGGGGAGCTTTGGCATTCGAACCAACAGTTTCCTGAATCTTTTTACACAATGATGCCGCATAGCCCCAACTTGAAAATTTCTTTTCGATCTCAACCGTGGCTGTAATAAAAGAAAAATAATAATAATAATAATAATAATAATAATAATAATAATAATAATATATTTCTTACGTTGTATCATGAGTTTTTGTCAGAGTTGAGATTTGAAAAACTCCAAACAAACAAACAACTAAAGTAACACATCGTTTAGTCTATAAAACATCAAACTTTTGTCCAAAAAAAAAATTTTTTTTCAACCATTGGACTGGAAATTTTTTTGAAATTTTGAAAAGTTCAAGATACCACATTGAAAGACTTACCATTTCAAAAGTATATTAGCTTGGCACTTGAAATGTTCAGGAAATAGAAGACTTACAACTATATATTATCTATCAAGTTTTGGTTATTCTCTGATTAATAGATGTTTATTTTTTAACTCCCTAAATGGCTAGGTAAAAAAAAAAAAAAAAAGTCAAACCAAAAAAAAACTTGTGGGTCAGTTGGCATGATCGCTTTGTACCGCTTCTTTTGTTTCATATAAGTTGCCAGGTCGGATCCCAAACCAGACGTCATATCATAATTCATATGATGAGTCTTACGTGAGTGGGCCAACATCCTGGCAATGTCGTCTGCCATGTCTGGATTTTCTTGGGCTGTGACTGAAACAATTTTTTTCGTAACAATTCTTGATGTTATTGCAATTCCTTTGTAATCTGGATATGCCAGGAGCCACGCTCTGTTGACCATTATGTTAAAATTTTGATACAACAATTCGTTGCCATTATGATTAGGGAAAAGGTCATTTTCTTGGACAGGCCTGCCAATGTTATAAGGGAGAATATAACCGATGTATGATATCAAATGCCTTAGCCAGAACCGCATTACCGAAGTAACTTGCCGTCTGGCCGGACGACGACGTTTTATGCATTGAAATGGGGAGCTTTAAAATTGCACCCTTATTCCCAGCCTCAACCTCCTTCATTCAATTTCCAAGGGCAATTTTGCCAAGTCTGAGAGTCATCAATATTCCCTCTTGTGATCTTCTTCCCGTCGCCATGGTTAGTGGGGCAATTATGACACTCCTGATCGTTTTAACCTTTTCCTTCCTTAAAATTTTTTCCACTTCTCGGATGCCTCTTATCATCGTTACTTTGGCCAAAATTTCCAGTATTGTTTTATTTTCTGAGAAATTTAATATATCTTTCATTTTCAGCATTTGGAATGGAGCGGAGGTAAACAATTTGCGCCTGTTCTCAGTTTTGATTTGTGAGACTCCAGAAGCTCTTGGATTCTATTTTCTTGTGGGATGGTCAAGAGACCCTCACTTAAGTCATTATTCCTCGTACAGAATGTCAAAAACTGGCCAATTATTATCAATAATTTAATCTGAAATGTTATCCCTAGTGGTCCCTCTCTGGCGGAAAAGTTCTTAAGATTGTTTATGTCTGTTATTTGTTCATAAATGTTGTCATGAAGGAACTGACTCATTGGGGTTACCTGCCGGAAAGATGCTAAAAACCGACGTAATAGGCCTCTACCTTGAAGGTAATTTTTGTTCTTGTTGCAATATTTTCTATCAAAATGTTCTACTAATGTCTTTACCTGGGCATTTTGGTTGCTTGCTTTGTAAAATTTTTCAATCTCTTATATTGATGATTTTTCTTAGAAGTTCTTATTTGTCTATAGTTTCGTGTTTTGGGGTTGATGTCTGTCGGCCAACAACATTTTCTACCATCACTCTTGTTTCTTCTCTTCTTTGTGACTCCGACAATTCTTTATGTGCTCTATCCATATGTTGCTGGCTTCTTGTGCCTTTTGCTTTGCACAGATGACATTGGTATACCCTTCTCGATTTTTTAACATCGTATATATTTTTAGATTTTGGCGATGGAGTGCCCCTCAGCCCAGCTCTTTCCCTCCTTTGCCTTTCTTCCCGTTCGGATTTCTTCTTGTGGATTAGTGCTTTTGCACTCGGAACATACATTTTGTGAATTTCTATTTTGTTTTTTGTAGATTTTTTAATTCCGAATCCAGAGGCAGCATCATTAGCAGCACCATCAGTAGTAGTAGTAGTAGTAGTAGTAGTAGTTGATATCATTTCTTCATTTGCCACCATTTTCTTCGATGTAGTTTCAACCTTTGCTCTATGAAGGTCCTTTGTTGCCTCAATTATTATGTCAAGGTCCCCTTTTTCTGCAATAGCATCTTTGTGTAATTTCTTTGCATGTCTTTTAATATTCTCGAAAACTCCGAGACATACGTATACAGGACATGAATATATCGGTCTTCGAGGCTGTTTGGCACTTTTCACCGGACGGAACTTGCCGACCTTCTTAGAATCTGATAAAGTTTTAAATTTTGCATATGACCTTTTCTGGATTGCCACCATTCTCCTTAACTTACTATGTCTTTGGTCTTTTTCACGCCTCATTTATTTTACTTTTAATTCGAATTCCTTATCTTTTTTGTCAATTAATTCTTCAACCTCCTTCTCCCCAAGATAGGACTCATCGAGAGGTAGTGGTATCCGATGTTTTAGTTCTGCAGTTGTCGAGGCATCTCTGTTGTATCTTGACGCATAGGCCTTTAGTCTGTTCAAGAATATTTTAACTTTGTTTGCATCACACCCATAGATATGGGAACCTGTCGGGTCTTCCAAGTCCGACAATGCACTAGTAGATGCTTTTTTGGTGGTAGTTGTTGTCGACTTAGAAGGAGAATTAGAAGTAGAATGAGCAGCAGAATTACTACTAACTTCTTCTTCTTCTTCTTCTTCTTCTTCTTCTTCTTCTTCTTCTTCTTCTTCTTCTTCTTCTTGATTTGTTGTTATTTCGGCTAAATCGAAATAGTCGTTATTGAGATTTGAATCGTCCTCCAAACTAGGAGCATACTCCGAGCCGGAATCATCATCATCTGGTAAATGAAATAAACAACGAGACATGTGAAGCTGTACAAGAAGTACATAGGTAGGTAATAACATTTCTTACACTTCTTGAGGTTTGAACGTGCTTTTTCCTCTAAAGTTCTTGCAGAAGAAGAAGGAGGAGGAGGAGAATAATTAGGATTTTGATCGAGTGTTCTCATACTCCTCATAACTTCCCTCATTTCAGTCAAATGCTTCTTATAAGCCACTTCCTCTTCTTCCGCAGGGACGGCTACTTTAACTAAAATAATAATAATAATAATAATAATAATAATAATAATAATAATAATAATAATAATAAACATCTATAACAATTATAGAAAATAACATTTCTTATACCTCTTGAGGTTTCGACGTGCTTCTTCCTCTAAATTATTTGGCGAAGAAGGAGGGGGAGGAGCAGGAAGAGTAGTAGGACTTGATGATATTTTTTGGAAAAGTTTCCTTTTGCATTGGTCATGAGGCTCATGAATTTTCCCAATCGAATTTCCTTTCTGGTCTACAGAAAATGTAATGCAAAAAAGTTTCAGAAAGAAATCAAATTATAAATGAAATATTAATATTTAAAATTTTATTCAAAGAAATGAAAAATTAAGGTACAACATAACCATAGATTGTGTTGATTTCGGGGGCTTCGTTAGGAGCATACCTCTTCGCATGCAGTTGCGCCAGCACGCTGCTTTTCATTGGGGATGTTTCTGTTTGAATATAATTTTTTTTAATTTTTTTTAAATAATAATAATAATAATAATAATAATAATAATAATAATAATATAATAATAATAATAATAATAATAATAATAATTACAATAAATAAAAAGCATCAACGAAATATGCTAGATTGATATCTACTTATCACTTACCAGAATCAGAAGAAAATTGGGCATCATTTATTAAAACATTGTCCTTCACTTTTGCAATAAAATCGCCTGAAAATGTAAGTCGAAGAGAAATAAAAATAAATGAAAGCATAAATAAAATCTTATTACAACGAAATATGTTAGATGAATATATTTTGATTATTACTAACCAGAAACAGAATCATCTTCGAAGGAAAGTCGTGATGGCAAATTATCTTGAAAAGTTTTTGGACTTTAAGAAATATTCTGAGGAATGTTGAGGTCTGTTTTAATATAAATTTATTAATAATAATAATAATAATAATAATAATAATAATAATAATAATAATAATAATAATAATAATGATTACTCACCGGAATCTGTTGAGGAATTTGATATATTAGAAACTCCTTTATTTAGAAAAGAGAGTCTTTTATACTTTTTTTTCCAATGATGAGGATTGGAGCAGGTGTTTGAATGATTCTTGATCCGGATGAAGGTTTAATACTAGACATTTCACTTTCATCAGGGTCTAAAAATGTAAAAATGGTAAGTTGCAGAAATAAATCAAGATTAATTAGAGTATAAATAAAATTTCATTAAAAGAAATGCAAAATGAAAGTAAAACATACAAAGGACAGGGCTAACGGACTGTCTATTTTTTTTCACCGACCAGGTTCTCGGAAGTACTATACTCTTTTTGCCACCTAGCCCTGGCTTCCCTTTGGTTTTTAGGAAATCTGTAAATAAGAAAATAGTAGTCATTTAAATAAATTAATCATTATTAAACCAAAAATATTATTGTTATATAATAAATATATGTAATATAAGACACTGATGTACTTCTCTTTCTCCATAAGGGATATTTTTTTCGGCAATATCAGCTTATTATTTGCATAAATCAGAAGCACTTTCTTCTGCTGCTTACGGCGAATTTTGGGATGACGGATCCGTGGAAATCCTGTAGTTCAGGTTTGTTTTCTTCGAAATCGGGGAGATTCCAGGTGAGATGTTACAAAAGAAAGAAAATAAAAAAGCAAACATTTATAAAGTGCTAATGACAATTATAAAGAAATCGTTATCATTAATATAAATATAATTATTACCTAAACAGATCTTTTGTTTAACATTGAATCTTTGAATAACAATTTCCTCATCAATGCCCTGAAGTTGGGGGAGTTTCCACAAATCTGTCGGTGGTGTGGCAATTTTTAATAGGACTTGTTTCAAAGACGTCATCGTCTCAAAATCATCATCGTCTGAAAAGCTAATGAAATGTAAGTTGAATGTTTTATTTTACTTTCCACAGGAGAAGAAGGATAAGAAGAATAGGAAAGAGTTGAAAGTAATGAAAATAAAATTCATTTTAAAAGAAAATCCTGTTTTTCAAAGGTGGGACTTAAAATAAAAATTATAATCTTATCATACCAAGAAACTTCCTTTTCTTTTTTGCAACTTTAGATATCTAATTTTAATGCTAGCACCACATACGGAGATACGTTTCTTTGCCAAATTTGACTCATACCTTCAAAACTGTAGAAATTAAAAGGCTATCTTAAACAAAGATAAAAAGCCTGAAAATTTCTTGGTTTGTAGGCAATATAGTGGCACGTCTCTGTGCAAAATTTCAAAGCTCTAGCTCTAACCGTTTTCAAAAACGCAAAATATACCTACAGGAATTATTTCACTTCGCCTTTGATAAAAATTTGATATTAACACCATATTATTGGCACTATGACGGCACACCCTAGTGCCAAATTAGAACCTATCTGTAATAAATTTAGAGTAATCCTTAAAAAATTTTCCTAAAAGTTAAGCCTATCGGGCAAAAACCTAAACCTAGCTTAGTTTCTAGAGCTGAAATTGTGAAATGTATAGGAAAGGTAGGTCATAAGAAGATACATAACCCCTATTAAATTCAACCCTCAAGCATTTACCATTCTCCGCATTTGACCTTTTTAAGAAAACTGTAGGTGGCACATTCTAGGCTTGGTCATATTGTAGATCATGGTAATACCTTACAAAATTTCAGTCATACTTATAACTACTGCCTCGACTCATTGAAACCATGAATACCCTCTAGCCACTCCCCATTTTAATAAGCGCCCCCCATTTCACGATAATTGTTTAAAAAATTTATATAATTTTCAATTATATAGTTGTAGTAGTCGTCATCTCTCAAGCAGCCATTAAAAGAGGCATTATGGGTAATTAACATGCAAATTAGCCATTCAAAATTTGTATACTTTTTAAATTAGTTATTAAGCTTCAAAACTTACCTGCAGGTTCCTGATCATCACACCTTCGTAATCTAATTTGGCACCTCTTCATCGCTTTTGAAATAAAATAACAGGAAACAATAAACTAGGATTATTTACCAAATACGTGTACACTTGCAACGCAAACGAACAGAAAGGGGTTATAACGAATTTGGGAGTATGATGATCTAAACTAATGTTGCCATATGAAGTTTAATATTTAAATTGCATTTTTGGGCAACTTTGAAGCTTTGTATCTAAAAGCTCGTTAATGCTAGCATTATGAAATTTTAATAGGTTAGAGAACCTGTACTTTCTAACTGCCATTAAATTTTCAGTTACATCGTTGTTATACTTTTAGTGTTTTGGCGTTGCAAAATGGGTATTGAACTTGTCCTCAAATTTGCCATCTCGCACCTTGAGATTTATTTCTCGAGGCTCGTTATTTCTAGCATAATGAAATTTTAATAGGTTTAGGAACCCTTACGAGATCTACATTATAGTAAAATTTCAATTTCGGAGCTATAGTTTGAGGTACAAAATTCACAAAGCGGTATTAAAGAACTTTTAGGTCCATGGAAAAGGTCTGATATGGCAACTTTGAGGACTTGCAACTCGTTAAATCTAGAGTAATGAAATTTTAATTCTTTGAGAACCTGCCAAAGGGGAATGTGAGCTGGTTTTAGACCGTCAGTCGTATAACCTGGGGGGTTTGAGACGCTATCGAGTAAACAACCATATATATATATATATATATATATATATATATAATATATATATATATATATATATATATATATATAGTATATATATATACCCAACACCTAAATCGATGTTTCGTACCGGGGCGACCGATTTTAAAAATTCTACCGGTTTCTGAAGTTTCCGGGATTATTTACCGGTTGTACCCGATGTTACTAATTGGTTTTCCGGTATTTCCGGCCGGAAATGGACATCTATTAGTAAAAAAAATAGCTGGGACCTGGAACATTTTACCCTTTGACGAGTCAAATTTTTTAAAGTCAGTTTCCGGCTTCCGGAATGCAAGCGACGGGTGGCGTCCACCTTCTGAGTTAAAATGGCCTCCGGAAACGATTCCGTTCCTTAAATTCGAGTCGCTGACATTATTTCCGGACTTTTTACAAATTTTGACATTTTGGGACATTTTTAAAATGTCGTAGAAAATTAAATAAGAATGATATTTGGGCGCCGTTTCGAATTTTTAGCTATTCATAACTCTCGGAACCAGCGCCAACTGATTTCCGGCCTAAATTCCGGAATTTTTGTTTTGATTTCCGGCGACGAAAATTCCAATTCGTAACGTGGGTACTTTTTTTGTCCCAAAATATACCAAAAAAAAATTCAATTCGTAACATTATTTTGGGACATTTTTGAACCCAAAGGGTTCGGAACCCTTATGGTTTTTGGGGTGGTTTTGGAAAGTCGTCCTAGGGGGGGGGCATACCCACGCAAACTATTTATTGGAACCCATGGACTCCATATCTGCTTTTAGTTTCCTGGCGACGCGAACTGTTTGTGAACGCCAGCTAAAATATTTTTTTTCTAACCCCAGCGGGGAACCTCGTGGGTGGCGCCGGTAGCTTAAATGTATACGATTCCAAATATCCACTTAGTTTTAACCCAACCCCAATAGTTTTTTTTTGGCGACTAAAAAAAAAAAAATCCTGTTACCAATTGTTCCCATCCGAATTTTGATCATTATTGACGATTTTGAGAGTAATTTTCTTGATACCTGCTGAAAGTATCAAAATGAAATTTATAAATAAGATAAAACGTAGTACCGACTATATACATATCAAGTTTCAGCCCCGTAGCTCATTTACTTTGAAAAATATTACCCTTCAAAAATGGTAATTTTCAACTTTTTACTTTCAAAAATGAAAAAAAAATTTCCTAAGTTTTTTAAAATTCAAAATACTCAACGGAGAAACCCAAAATCAATGCTTTCCTATGTAAATTAACACGCTGAGTTCAAAATTGTCTTTTATTTCACTAAATCACGCGAACTGTTTGTGAACGCCAGCTAAAAAAAATTTTTCTAACCCCAGCGGGGAACCTCGTGGGTGGCGCTGGTAGCTTAGGGGTATACGATTCCAAATATTCACTTAGTTTAACCCAACCCCAATAGTTTTTTTTGGCGACTAAAAAAAAAATAAAATCTTGTTACCAATTGTTCCCATCCGAATTTTGATCATTATTGACGATTTTGAGAGTAATTTTCTTGATACCTGCTGAAAGTATCACAATGAAATTTATAAATAAGATAAAACGTAGTACCGACTATATACATATCAGGTTTCAGCCCGGTAGGTCATTTACTTTGAAAAATATTACCCTTCAAAAATGGTAATTTTCAACTTTTTACTTTCAAAAATGAAATGAAATTTTTTACTAAGTTTTTTAAAAATTCAAAATATGTCATTTAAGGTAAGGTAAGGTAAGGTAAGGTTTAAATAATACTTACATTTTAAATTTGATTCATTTTCTCCAGATTTCTTCCAGTAGCAGACAATCCCCCCAGCTAATTTAGCTGGTATTATCTCCCATTAAAGCAGCGATGCCCAACTCGTACCGTTTTAATATTTTTTTAAAGTCAAGATTAGGCATCACTGTGTTTAGGGAGAGGGTATCCCCCAAATGAGGTTATTGTTATTGTCAATTAGGTTAGGTTAAGTATTATATATATATATATATATATATATATATATATATATATATATATATATATATATATATATATATATATATATATATATATATATATATATTAGGCTGATTTCCACACTACCTATTGAGGTACAGCGCATAGCGCGTTAACTTTTTTTAAAGTGGAAGATTCCCCATGAGGCATATTAAACCTATATATATATTATATATATATATATATATATATATATATATATATATATATATATATATATATATATATATATATATATATAACGATACACTCAATTTTTTCCCATTTAGTTTCCTGGGCTTCCAACTTTTTTGTGAACGCCAGCTATAAACTTTTTTTTTTAAGCCAGCGGGGAACCTCGTGGGTGGCGCTGGTAGCTTAGGGGTATACGATTCCAAAAAACAACTTTGTTTTACCCCAGCCAAATTAGTTTTCTTTCGCGACCAAATAATAATTTTGGGACTTTACCAATTTCCCCCTCCCCGGATTTTGTTCATTATTGACTATTTTGAGAGTAATTTTCTTGATACCTGCTGAAAGTATCACAATGAAATTTATAAATAAGGTAAAACGTAGTACGTACTATATACATAT